>JABSTQ010003589.1:0-87136 GCA_013358835.2 Ixodes persulcatus
AAAGGTACTTTTTGTCACTTTAAAACATGCTCCGAAATGACTCGAACCACTCCCATCACTGAAAGCACGAGTACACGCACTACAAGGATGGAAGCTCAGTTTCTGTTGCCTCAACACAGCTTATGCTTCCCCTAAGCTTATGCTTCCTCTCCGACTCGCTCTCGGGAAACTTATGCTTCCCCGAGGGTGAGTCGGAGAGGGATCAGGGGTACCCGAGACTTCTAAGTGATTGACATGGTGATAACGGCCAGGGAGGAGCTTCAGTTGCCCCGCCTCCAGTGCTAGCTTCCTACCTTTGACAATGCTTCGACGACCGTTTGCACGCACGCACAACCAAAGCACCGCAAAAGGTGGTGGCTCGTGTGCTGAAGACCAGGCCTTCGAAAGACTCTCCTTGCTGTTTTCACCCCGTCGGTGGACCGCAGGATGAGACTCGCTCCGTTCTGCGGCGTGACGTGCCGGCCTCCTTCTTCTAGGGCCGTGGGGGCGGGTAAGCCCTACGCCCCCGGGAACGCGACCCCTCCCGCCCTGACGAGTGGGCGGTGCCGCAGCCTTCCAAGCTCAAGTACACGCAGCTGTTCAACTCTCACGACCGCAGCCGCAGCGGGTTCCTCGGCGGGGGTCAAGCCCGCACCATCCTGCTCCAGTCGGCCCTGCCGCACACGGTCCTCGCCCAGATCTGGTGAGCCACGGCTCGTTGCACGGAATTGATCGTCGGCGGTCCCTCTATGCCGCGGAGGTAAAAAGGGGGGCGGAGCGCAGTGAATCGTAAGCGCCGACGTCGTTGGTATCTGGGGCGACCAAGGGCTGGTTCATGCACTCACGACTGCTTGCGACCGAGTGCGTTGAACGCTCGTTGAACATGTCCCACTTTTTTCGTGCATCGTTCGAAAAACTTTTGACCATGTTACAAATGAAAATTTTTCGCATATAGTGTGTACATTTAGTGTCGCAAATACTGTGAAATGTTTGCTCTCATGAAATGCAGTTGCAGGGCCACCTCTTAGATTGTGCCAGTGTGTTCTCTCGTCGTAGGAGATCGCAAGAACTTGGTCGGTAGCGAGCCTAAATGTGTGAACCAGCCTTAAATAAGCTATGCTCCAGAGTAAAGACACTTCGGTCTTCTTGTTGGTGAAGGTTTTAGGGGCGAAGCTTCTTAGGGGCTAGCCATGTCCGTCCGTCCGGCGCTCGTGCTCGTGAGCTCACATGCTCACATGCTCGTGTAGGAAAAAAAAAATAATAAAAATAAATAAAAAATTATGAAAAAAAAATGATAAAAAATGTGTTTGCACAGTCGACAGGATTCGAACCTGTGCGGGGAGACCCCAATGGATTTCTAGTCCATCGCCTTAACCACTCGGCCACGACTGCGGGACGAGTAGGGAGCTGTGAGATGTGGTAGTAACTCAAGAGCTGGGGATGTCATGGATGAACATTGCATGTAGCCGCTCAACGTCTATACAGGAGAGGGTGCTGCGGTCAAAAGGAAAAGAAGAAAACCACACATTCTCTTACTGACATGGATGAAACGAACGAAAAGCTCGGCATGCTTTTCAGCACTACCTATGACCAAAATCAGTATCATCAGCACCACCCGAGCTTCGCCCCAATCAACATCATTCACCACGTGGAGATGCGGTCATTTTTGTCCGGTTATCCGAAACTTCGTCTGAAATCTTGGGAAACCCTTTTCCGTTCTCCAGAAACGTTAATACACTCTGCGACGGATCAAAACGGTATCGCCCGAGCTTCCCACCACGTAGTGGGCGTCGCAATTTTGCGTATCTTCGCTGCAGTGCACCCGCATGCTAAGAGGAAAGCACTCTCCCAAAGCAAGTTGTTACTCGCAGTTTCCGAAAAAAAAAAAAAAAAAAAAAATGTGGCTAGTATATATGATACCGATATTCTGACGATATCTTTTTCACATTCAAGATTCGTTGGGGGAAGTTGAGTATTCCATGAAAACTTTTATGAACTGCTTTATATGTTTATTTTTTGTCAACTCTCGTTTAGCTATTGTAGGTTCCATCCGTGCGATGGCGTGTGAATACAGAAAATTGAAATTAAATTAGTTGGAGCTGCAAATGCGAGCCCGGGAATAACCTAAACATGTTCGGCGAGATTATTGTTAGTATATGCCGATTTTTGTCATCATGAAGTTCTGCTTATAAAATGTCATTGGTGTTCATTATCAAATGACAGAAGCTTTGTATCGTATTTAAACTAAGAACTGAAGTTTTATTACAACCTCCAGAACATAAAGAAAACATCAGTTTGGGTGCTCGAAATTATTATATTCTAGCATTATTCCAGTCGAAAATATACTGTTCGGTTCACGTTCGTTTCAGCAGTTTCTACTGCCCTCCGTCAATCAGCATCTTAATACTGTGCCTTGTAATTCTACGTGCGATTAAACTGCCAACTACGGAATTCAAGCCTGCCATGCTGTTGGTGCCATGAAAAGTTGCATAGGAGCAGGAATGCAAAGTAGACTTAACCACATAAATCCTAACATGATATTCACATTGGTACGAATAAAAATGAGATGTGTGCTTATGCTCCAAAAGTAGTTCTCGCTGCTCCAAAATCACTCGGACCAATTGCATCACTGAGAGCTTGAAGCGATTTCCTGAAGATGGAAATGTCAGCAATATCTCTTAATAGACACCGTGGCACACACTTGGCACCACCTGTCAGGTAGATGAGACAGGTAGTGCTGGTGGTCATTTCTCCTCGCATTCAGAATTGTTTTTCTAGTGGCCTGACGAGTAGCCCATCTAAAGTGTTTTCTTGATGTATGTACCACGGCGTCGAGTATTCTTTTCCAGTTTTCCTAAAGGCCGACGGACAGCCTCAATTTTCTTCGGGAAAGATGATCCTCTTGGCGCTCCCCTCTGCTAAGCTGTGAGAGGAGCCAATTTGGGGCAAGGTAAAAATGGGAAGGATACAGGAAAAAAGGAGGCAGGCAAATGTGGAAAGCGCAAAGTGTGTGTCGCTTTTAAGCAGATTTCATTAGTTCCATTCTGTCCGTGCATTGCTCGTCTTAAACGGTGCTTTTTTGAACGCTGCCCAGGAACCTTTCGGACATAGACTCTGACGGCCGTCTGACCTGCGAGGAGTTTGTGCTGGCCATGCACCTGGTGGACTGTGTGAGGGCGGGGGACACCCTTCCAGCCAAGCTGCCTCTGGACCTGATTCCACCGTCGTACCGGCGCCAGCGCTCGGACAGCGTGCAGTCCACAGGTGGGCTGCGCCGACTGCTCTTGCCATCCCCTTGGATCCACCCCTGTGAACCTCCAGGACAGGACACAGTCCCACCTTGGGCTTGTAACCTATCTGGCATTTGTGTGATGTCAATGAGGATCCCTAGAGGATTGAGATGATGTGCAATTGCGAGCGGAGCAAAGCAAAATTTTGTTTGATGTGCCAGCTAGGATTTTGCCTCTCTCTTCGATGCAGTGGTCAGCATTGCTTTGTCCTTTTTTCTTTATAGTCGTTCGTTCAAACGTTGCTGGTCCTCCAGCAGCTGACAAGCGGTTTATTTACACATTTTTACGAACGACGGCAATCAGAACATGAGTTCTCCATGACACACACAGAAACATTCTACATTCTACGTCACAACACGTCATCCTCGTCGAGGGGCCCGTGGCCCGGATGTCACTCCACGGCTCCGTCCGGTGGCTCCATCTTGCGAGGGACTCGGGAAGCCGACCTTGCGCCGATGCCTTCTCCTCTCACGGGAGGGCGATACGATCCGTCGTGCAATATTCAACACATGCAGAGCCGGATTAAGGCATTTCGGGGCCCTGGGCTAAGGACGCTTCAGGGACCCTAATGATGATGATGATGATAGCGACGATGATGATGATAATGATGTCTGGTTAAGGCAATGAACCTGGGAAATGCTGCAGTTTCCTTTATTTTTTAATCTATAGAAAGTAGCCTCGAAATACAAAAAAATTACCATTCCCATCTGGTTTCAACTAGGGAGCACTCCGGCAAGACCACCGCGGAGGCGGCATGCAGCTTTGTTCCCTTCCCCAGCAGCGTCGAAGGCCGCACTTTCAAAGTGTAAGCGCTGCTCAAAAACACGTGTTTGCGCGCACGAGACACGAGCCCGAGTAGGGTGAAGGGGGAGGTGTTTATGACATTTCCCTTCCTGACAAAAAAAAAAAAAAGAGGAGCGAAAAACCCTAGATTGGGGGGCCCCTCGCGTGTTTTCTTCGTTTGCTCGAGGCCCCTTTCAAAAGAAAGTGGACAAGCACCCTAACGGGCTGGTCACCCACCCAAAGGGCCGGCTTTGTACAGGGATAGCAGTGTGCTACGCGAAGTGCGCGTTTTGCCTCGCTGACATCGCCTTTATCTTTGTATATCCCTCTTCTCAAATGCTGCGGCAAAGCAACATCGCCTTCCAAAATATTTTTTGGTTTCGTTTTTTTTTTCTACGAGCTGCGTCAATCAACCTTCCGTCATGGGGGCCCCCAGAGAGTCGGGGGGCCCTGGGCTGCAGCCCCCTTAGCCCGTACCTTAATCCGGCCCTGCTTGCATGCCTGTAGTGTGAGAAACTAAGTGAATGAAGGCTGAATGTTATTGATGTTCAATCAGGAAATAATCTTTTATTAGGGGCGAAGCTCCTTAGGGGCTAGCCATGTCCGTATGTCCGTCCGCCGTCCGCCGTAGGCCGGCGTCGGGTGCTCGTGCTTCTGCTCGTGAGATCATGTGCTCACGAGCACTTGAGAACATGCTCACGTGCTCGTGTAGGGCAGAAAAAAAATTGGAAAAAAAAAAGATGAAAAAAATTATGAAAAAGAAAAAGAATAAAAAAAAGAGTAGGGGGTTCTGAGATGCCATCAAATCTGTCTGCTTAAAAAAAGAAAAAGAAAACCACACATTCTCCTACTGACATGAATGAAAAGGCTCAAAGAAAAAGAAGAAAAAAAAGAGTAGGGGGTTCTGAGATGCCATCAAATCTGTCTGCTTAAAAAAGAAAAAGAAGAAAACCACACATTCTCCTACTGACATGAATGAAAAGGCTCAAAGAAAAAGAAGAAAAAAAAGAGTAGGGGGTTCTGAGATGCCATCCCATCTGTCTGCTTAAAAAAAGAAAAAGAAGAAAACCACACATTCTCCTACTGACATGAATGAAAAGGCTCGGCATGCTGCGGCTCGGCGTCTACGCAGACAAGCACCACCAGAGCTTCGCCCCAAGCAACATCATTCACCACGTGGAGATTTTTTGTATGGCCTGCTTTGAGGAAGTTTGAGTGCCACGCTATGTTGTTTGAAATTGACGATGCTACTTAAGCAACTAATTATATTTAACTGCTTCAAAGAATTTTCCTTTTTTTTGCTGAGCTTGATGACTGAATTTTATGGAAAGAGGCTTCACCTCCATCACTGCTTTGTACATCAGATAACTCTTGGACACACACAGGGGAAAGCTTCTATTGCAGATCTTACGTTGCAGCAGACCGCAGGTGTTCACCTGGAGGTTGAAAAAGGAACAAGGCTTGTGAAGCAGGCACTTGCGTTCCTTAGCAAATATTTCTGGCCTCGGTTTCCCATTGGGCAGGCTCCTCCGGCACGGAGCTGTCTGGCCCGGCGGGGGAGGCCCGGGCCGAGGAGGAGAAGCTGCGCAGCCTGGCGACGTTTGAGGACAAGCGGCGTGCCAACTTTGAGAAGGGCCAGGCGGAGCTGGAGAAGCGCAGGCAGGCCCTGCTGGAGAGCCAGCGCAAGGAGCAGCAGGAGCGGGAGCGAAAGGACCGCGAGGAGCAGGAGAAGAGGGAGCGCATACGGTACGTTCTCTTACAAGAGGGAGAAACTGCCCATTTCGTTGGTACGTCCCAGAAGCGCTTTGAATGCATAGCATTTGGGGGTCATTTGATGTCAGTGTTAGGTGACCATTTGGAGGGCTTGTGATCATATGGCCTTACGTCACATGATCATGTTACATGACTTCAGGTTATGTGACATTATGGTATCACATGACAGAGTGGGGGTCACATCAGGTGACATCGTGACAACAGAGTTGCATGGCATGTCATGCAAGCTTATACTGTCGTGTGATGGCACATGGTTATATGGCCTTATGCAAAGAGCGGGACTTATAATTAAATGCTATGCATTTAATAAAACGGTGCAAAAAAGGACACGGACGGTTAAGGAATACACGAGGGACAGTACCGACTATCTCTGTGACAGCATGGTGATAGGTGCATACCAAGCTTTCAGAGTTTAGTTGTGGAAATGCTTATGGGAACATGTGCTTTGTGCCTGCATGAAATTTTGCTGCATCTGCACTCAAATTTGGGAGAAACAGTCTCATTACATATTAAGGTCTTTCTTTAAGATGTATTTTCATTACTGTGGCAGAGAATGGGGCATTTCTAGGCAAGTGCAAATAGTAGATTTTGAGTTTGAAGCGAATAGTGGTCTTGATAGAATATTTTCTAATCGAATATCAAATAGTTTCTATAAGCCTTTCACTACTGCACCATGCTTAAACGAAAACCCAGCTGAACTCTCGAAGGTCGTTCTCAAGCTTCCGCTTGTTCATTTATAAGCTAATTTTATTATAACTATATCGACTGTAGCCTCAAAGTCCAGTGCCTACATTGGGATGGCAAGTAAATGATGAATTTGACATTAAATTAAGCCTATGATGCCCAGCTATCCCTAATCGAGGAGACTTGTAAATATTCTTGCTATGTGTAAATATCTTTTCTGTCACAGACGATTAATGCAGGTTGCCATGGCACCTCTGGTTAACATTTACTCATGCACAATAGCCAGTTTAATTTTGAAAATTTTACTGTGATGTAGATATCAAAATTCAATTTTCATTTCTTTTTAAAAACACCAGGCACGCACGTGCAGAAAATCGCTTTGAAAGTGCTTTCCTCCTAAGCACGCAGCTGAAACATTTGTACTTTTCGAAGTATAGCTGTGGCGTTTTAACCTATTGAGTGCGCCTCTTGCCAAGCATAGGTGCAATGCAAAGAAGCAACACCTGCGGAAGCGAGCCCTGCGAATGTTGCTTCTCCGCAATGCACGGGTGCTCGGCAAGAAGAACGCTGAACGAGGCTAACCAGCTGCAATCAACACTTCGAAAAATATGATCGCAGTTCACCAGAAAGCGAATATCAAATAATGTATTATTTGAATATTTGCACAACTCTAGGCATTTTATATTGTCTGTGTGTGCACGCCTCCTTACTGTGGGGCATGGCGGTGTTGTGCATCGGCAGGCAGGAGCAGGAGAGGCGGCGTCAGCTGGAGCTTGAGAAGCAGCTGGCTCGGCAACGAGAGCTGGAGCAGGAGAAGGAGGAGCAGAGGAGGAAGGCGCTGGAGCAGAGGGAGGTAGGTAGGGTCCCCTAGAGGCCCCCGCACCTCTCGCAGTGACGCTACCTGAGCTTGAAACAGATTAGGTGGACGTCTGGCCAAGACTGACCTCCTTGGGCACTTTCCCCTAGCTCTACCAATGTATTTCTTGTTTCGGAAACTTTACTCTAGAAAGAGACATTGATTCTATAAAAGGCTCTGCATTATTATCATTGCTTCATATCTTTTCTCTAAGTGGCCCGATACCAGATCTCATAGATGGGTGTATGTTCCAAATCAAAGCAGTCCATGTCATAGGTCACACACCTAGTATTCTGTTGAATGCTGAATTGGAGAATGGGTAGTTTTGAATGTGTCCCTCGTAGCCGGGCCATTCGTTTGGGAATGTGGCTTTCTCTCCTCACAAAGATGGGGCTTCGTTCGTCGTCTTTCCCCTCAGGCGGCCCGTCGGGAAATGGAGCGCCAGCGCCAGTTGGAGTGGGAGAAGCAGAGGATGCAGGAGCTGCTGTCGCAGAAGCAGAGGGAGCAGGAGAACATGAGCCGGCTCAAGGCCCACAACACCAGCATCTTCCTCCAGCTGGAGCAGATGGCAAGCCTCCCTCTTTTCCTTGTTTGGTTCTCTGTGCTCCGACCATGCCACGAGTCGAGAGAATGGCTTATGGGGAAAGGGGTAAAGGGTTTAGTAGTGGCATGCAAACTAGATAGAGGAGATGCTGCTTGGTGTATTCCTTTCTTTCTTCTGTACAGATCACTCATTTGGAAATTTTTCTGTGCCCCCCAGAATTATGTGCTTCTTAGATGCTCGGAAATGCGAGGATACCCGTGACGAAACTAAAGAGACCCGCGAATTTATACAGTTATTACTACAATTTGTTTTAAAGGTGGGAACTGTATTGAAAGGCACGTAATCTGAAACAGGAACAGATAGGTCCTTCATTCTAGGGATTTATGTATTTCGTAACTCGACAGAAGTAGAGTACAGTGCAGCCTTGGCAGGTTTATACTAGCTTTTTGGGGTTTCAATTTGGTTCTTCGCTGGACCTTACACCGCCTGCAACAGTGATGTGATTGCTGCGCCAATTGCGCCAAACTGCGCCAAGGGGCTAACCCTGCTACATCCTGCTACATTTCGCCAAAATATGGGTAATCTGCGCCAAGCCTGCGCCAAAGGACCAATTTAGGTCGCCTTTAAAACCGAAACTAAACTAAGTACCGTAATTGAGCATGCGTGAGCTAGGTGGCGCAAGCGGCCGCCCGACACAAAGTACCCTGCATCAATCGTGTCATTGTAACCCTATAGCCGGGGAAAAGAAGGGACGTAGGACAGGCGCAAAACTCCAATGTCAGCATTGAACCAGCTGGCCTGCACCCTTGCTTTAGTTACATCAATCGTACATCCAGTCTCGCATAGTTTTTCCTGCCGTCTCTTCTTTCGCGCTCTCGTCGTCTCGTAAATCTGGTCTCGCGTTTTTTTTTTTTTTTTTTGTTTTTTTTTTATTTTTTCAACGATAGATGGGGGCGTGTGCGGACGCTCCAACGCTAACGTGTTGGGTACCAGCCATGCCGTCACGCTGTGAAACAAACCTTTTTGCTCGGTGGGAGTTATTTTTGAACTGAAGCACTCGCTTCTGAAAGCAACGGCCGTGGGAAAACTACTTGGTCCCTGCCTGCCAGTCCGCATGTTGCTACAGATATGGAGCATCCTAAACTGAAACATAAGGACCGCCGCATGTTCATCAACATTAATGGTGTTTAAAACATACGCTACTACAAAAATACCTTTTTAACTCAAAGACTGCTGTGTGGAAGTATTGATTACCTAGGTTTCTCTTGGTAGGCTTTCTTTCGAAAGGGACCCCGGTACATAAAAAATTTGTCGCGAAAGAAAGTTGGTGTAGAGAAGTGAGCTAAAGCAAAGAAGGCAATGTCTGCACGCTGAACCCGCACAGCGCGCTTGTTTGTCTCGAGTTCAGTCATTGCACAAAGAGCTCCAAGAACGTTTTGACCCCGCGACTCGCGATGTTGTGTATTGATGCGCTCAGGTTCTTTTTTTCTGTATGTTTCGCTTGTACCTCGCCTGCCGGCCTTGCAAGCACGCGCCGCCGGACTGTTTATTGTCGCATGCTGGGCAGTTACATTTTGCATACATTTTTGGAAACCAGTTGGCGACAGAGCGGAGAGGCATGGTTTCGGTTTCGATCGAACAGCCATCTCCGCTCGCGCGACGAAGCACGTGCAGCTGCAAGCCTGCTGATGTTGCCCTCACGTGCATGTGAACATGACTGCACGACAGAGGCACGAGCCGGGACTCTTGCAATTCATTGTTTTACGCTTGCTTACTTTTGACGAAAATCTGGCACGTCGGGAACCAGTAAAACGGTGGCAAGCGGTTTTTCAGAATTGCTCGGCAACGCCTACAGCACTGTACACTTGTGGGATGTCTCAATGTCTGTTTCGAGACGTTGAAAGTGGACATTCATTACTAGCCTAAGCCAAAGCGAAGCTTGCAGCAGCTTTGCAGAAAGTTTCGAAAAGCAAAAAATACCCACTATTTGTAATGCATCCTTTTCTTGTGTGCAATTTTACATTGCACTGCAGTAGCTATGTGTTTCATCACTCGGAGACTGCTTCCATTTATTATATTATATCACTAGTCAACCTAATGCTGTGATATTTACTACTAAGCTGGTCATTTTCAAATAAATTTTAATATGGGGTGAAGTTTGGTTTTCAAATAAATTTTAATATGTGAAGTTATCTTTAGTGGGTACATATATATGTATAATTTAACTGAAGCATTGCAAAATGTGTAACTGAAAGGTCTAATAACTTGACCATAATTCGTTTATTTCGGCGAGCAAAGTGCCCTTCGTTTGTCCAGCACCTAAAACGAATATTTTTATTTTTCTAAGAATATCTGCTCCGAAAGCCACTTTTGGTGCTCCGAAACACTGTTTTGGCGGCTCCAAAAGCCATTTTTGCTGCTCCAAAACATTGTTTTGGCTGCTCCAAATTCCACTTTTGCTGCTCCAAAACGCTGTTTTGGCTGCACCGAAAGGTGCTCCAAAACGTCTTAGGCCAATCACATCACTGCTGCAATCTCCAGCCCGACCGTAGCACTGGTCGAGTCGTGACGGGGGATTCGTTCCTTCCGTTGCAGGAGAACAAGATCAACGAGTCCAACCTGAAGCTTGCCGACACGAAGAAGGGCGTGGCCGAGATGAAGGCCTGCATCGACGAGATGAGGCTGGAGAGAGATGCCAAGATGAAGGAACTGAACGAGACGAAGCTGGAACTGAAGGTACGCCCATTTATGAGCTGCGACGGGGGTTTGTTTGACCTGGAGGGTGTGTCCGTCCTCTTTTTCATAGTCTCGGACCGAGTGAGAACAAGCTGAAGTGAAGTTGAAGGTGAAGCGTTGTTGTTGAAGCTGAAATGTTGTCGAAGGTGGGAAGCTCACACTGGAGGCGGGGCAACTAAAGCTCCTTCCTACCGGTCTCACCTTGGTGCTGACCACAACATGCTGTTGGCGTGAACGCGTGGCTTCACCTAGTGTATCATTTGCGTGAGAGCTCGTACAAAGGAACTACAAGATAAAGCCACAAGCTCATGCCGACAGCTTTGACAGCATTGTGCACTAAGCATAAGACGGAGCATAGTTTTTCTCGTCGGAGTGCGTCGTTACTTGCTGTTTCTCAACTTGTAATGGTAACACTCTGTCCTCATTTGTTTAAATGGACACTTGTTGTAGTTGTTGCAGAACCTGAGGCAGAGGTGCACAAACAGTTTTTACAAACCCAGGTGTTGAAGTTGAAGTCTATCTAAAGCACAACACAGAGTCTGATGTTTCCACAGGTTTATACTAGCTTTTTGGGGTTTCAATTTGGTTCTTCGCTGGGGACCTTACACCGCCTGCAATCTCCAGCCCAACCGTAGCACTGGTCGAGAACACTATTTAATATCTTTCCAATAGTTTTTTTTTTTTTTTGTTTTGCGAGTGTGGAAAGGAAAGAGGGGATCCTTGAGATTAGAGAGCTAGAGAACTCCCAATTGAAGGCATTTTGTATGGGGCATTTCTGTGTGAAATGCGAGGGGAGGGAATAGTAATTTTATGTTGTAGCATAGCAGTTTTTGACACTAATCCATACAATTCTATATCTTAGCACAATTAAACTTTCTGCTCTTCTGATTTATTTGATCGATGTGGCTATGAGTAGTATCCAGAAGTTACCTAATACTATATGTAGGGGTGTGCGAATATTGAAATTTTCGAATATGAATCGAATACGAATAAGACAAAAAACGGGCTTCGAATATCGAATCGAATATCGAATATGTGTCTTGTAATGAAAAATTGCAAAACAAGAGGTAACAGCAGGTTTTATTGCCTTTTTAAAATAAACCAGGGCAACTGCATTTTACTGGGCTGCAGCAGGCTAAAGATGCTTGTAGTAATGCACAAATTACAAATTATTCTGTAGGAAAATGAACTGTTCAACTTGTTCAGAAAGTAAACGCTCCCTACGCGCCGTGACAACATTTCCGCCAGTAGAAAGACCCTTTAATCGTGAAACCTGCGAAATTTCACTAAAGTTTGAAGAATTTTGACTTATGGACAGTGTTGCCTGGCTGCTAAACGAATATTTCGAATTTTGGGAAACAAAAAAATTTAGAAAGTAGTTTATTTTATATTTTATAAAATGGTTACCAATGTTTACATCATATAAAAGCGAAAATGTGCGCTTTTAACGCTTTCATTAGTTATTAATGTGAACCAATGATGACAATAAACCCAACTAATATTGCACTTTTCCTCCGCCAAATAAGTCCACTATTTTTTTTTTCGCTCATGCGCACGAAAGTAGAACTTCAGTCGAACCTTTGTCGAACATCACGTTGAAAGTTTGAAAAAGTCAAACCTAGTCGAACTCGAACCTGGGCAGGTTCGCGACATCCCTAGTTTTGACTGCGCGGGAATGGCAGGAGTTGTTGTCGATGACGATGCAATGTTCTGCTCGCACCTAGCTTTTTCCTTTTTTTTTAATTTTCAAACATTTATATTAGATAATACTCTCGAGATTTATTTTATATTTATATTTCACTCTTGAGGTTCATTATATTGTATCAATTTATACAACGCGCCATTACATCAGATATTGCTATAAAAGCGCCACACAACAAAGGGCTTGGTGAAAAAGAAACCGAAACTGATCCTGTCTTTCTGCCATCGGACAGATAGAAACAAAGCAGACCGATAACGCACGCATCATACGCCTTTCTCAATGAAAAAACATATTTATAGGGGAATGCGTGGCAAGCAGATTATTCGTTACTTGCTCGAATATTCGTAGTTTGTGCGAATATTCGCCGTTTTTCCCGAATATTCGGCTTTGGCCGAATATTCGGGAACTTCCGAATATTCAATTTTCGAATCGAATACGTTTCGAATAAATAAAATATTCGATTCGCATTCGAATATTCGCACACCCCTAACTATGTCTTCCCCTGTTGCTACTGAAATTTGACGGTGATGGGCAGGCAGGCATAGGTGTGTTTTCAACACACCTATGCCTATGGTGTGCATGAAATGGTATGCATTTCCTAAAAGAGCTGCCTAGGCAGCCTTGTCAGTACTTTTCATTTCTTACACTGAATGAGTGCATCAATGATTTTATGCAAATAACCTGAAAAAAATGTGTGTTGCATGTTATTTCAGGAAATCAGTGACAAGATGCTGCTCTTAAATCAAGAAAAGCTCAGTCATCAGGGACGATTGAAAATGGCAGCGGGTGGCTCCAACAGTAAGTGCAACATATCTTATGCGGATGAACAGTGTCCTCCTGGTTTATCGGAAGAGGAACTGCTACAGATGCACCCAAGAGAGGAAGGCCACTCACAGTTAATTGTTTCTTTCCTTCTAGATACATATTCTCTAGCAATGAATAACTATGGTAGCAAAGAAATTTCACTGAACATGCTGCGCACGACTTTGTCGAACATAGAAAAAGAAACTGAAACGAAGCAACAGGATGTGAACAACAACAACGCTCAACTCAAGGTGACTACATGCCTGTTTCCAAACTTGGGATGGAGGGTGTGTCCTAGCGGCATCTCAATCTAATCGTCCATCTTTTTCAGGAGTTGAAAGAAAAACTGTCCGAGCTGGTGCAACAGAACGAGCTTCTGTTGCAAGAGTTCACGCAGAAGAAGCAGCAAGTCATGGCCTTGAAGAAGCAAAGAGGAAATGTTGCGTCGGTCGACGCGTGGAACGATCAGTCGGAGTTTGCACCTGTGGACTCCTGGCCAGGTTGGTTGACCGTTACAAGGAAGCTCTTCCTTTTTTAGCTTTGGGGGTCTTAGTTCGTAGATGAGAGTATTCTGTGGATGATTTGCCTCTTACATTCACTTGTGTACTACCTGGATTTTCTGTGCTTGTTCCCTCGGGGTTAGGAGATGGTGTGCAACAGACCACTACATCTACCGGTTTGGTCAAGTACAGAGCTCTCTACGCCTTTGAAGCACGCAATGAGGATGAACTGTCAATAATGCCTGGGGATATAGTCATGGTAAGTTGGTTTTAAACCTTATATCGATGTACTTGTTGGGGTTGGAGTGTCCAAGTAAGATGGAATGAAAAGGCTATGCGAAGAGCAAGTTCGTCTGCTTCTTGCGCAGCAGTTGCGGCGATGTCAGAACGACGCCAAGCTCTGATTGGCTTTGATTGAGAAAATAGTGAGTAGACCTCAATGATAGTTGCCTTGAGGTCTACCCACTATTTTTTTTTTCAATCAGCCAATAAGAGCTCGGCGTTCTAACATCATTACAACCCCTGTGCAAGAAGCAGACGAACTTGCTCTCCGCATTACCTTCTGAATTCATGAGAACCTGTGTGCAGGCTCAGTTTAATACTGCGCTCGCTTGTGATCTATGGTACTACGTGCTATCATTGACCGAGAATGTATCTGTTTATCGAAATAGACATTTGGCGAATATGAGAGACATTTAAATATGCCTTCTTCACTAATTAGAAATATCTAAGATGCTTCATTAGCTTTTACCGTGTGTATGTAGGTCAATAAATGCCGGTGTTTGTCATTTGTTTTTCAAATGAACTCTGTGTCGTAAGAAAAGGCTCGCTCTTTGAACGTTTGCTATTCCTTTTCATCTGGGTTAAAATATTGTAGTCGAAACTTGTTTGCAGTGGTTTCTTTTTTTTTCTTAATTGGTTGCTTGCATTTTAGTTTAATACAACCACAATATCTTCTTTAAAGGGACACTGGAGAATTTTACATAGTTGAGTTTTACTCTTGTGGCACATTGTGTTACAAAAGTGTTGTTTTAATGGTGGTTGCTAAATTTCATATACTCTCTTTCGTAAAAAAAAAAAACATTTGTGAAGATTATAAAAATTTTGGCAGTACATTGAGTTTTTTGGGAAAGGAAAAACACCTTTTTTTAGAAACATTTTGTAATTCATTAGATTCACTAGCTTAGATGGAACTTCTACCTCTCATCTGAAATTAGCTATGAAGCAGACCGAACTATGCATGTTACATGGTGCAAAATAAGCCACTTTCTGTCTGTTCTATCCCACGTAACCTTAGCAAGATGAGGCATACGTCTAGTGGATGTGGCGTAGGCATTTGGAACATTCACCGAGCCTACCAAAACATTGCACATCAAACAAAGCTTCTGAAGGAGGCACTGTGAGGCAGAGTGGCAGCATATAATAGTAACTAAGGTTAAAAAGAGAATCCCTAAGCGAAGCAAGTGCTTTAATTTAGGGCAGCTAGCTCCGAAGGTATGTTTTGTTTTGTTCCGGTCTAAATGATTGACAAGAATGTTGTTTCATTTTGGACTACAAGTCAAACCATCGTATGGAGAATTGCGTTTTATGAGGAATGCAGCAGATGCCAGCTCCAGTCTCAACCTTTCAGGCAGTGTCAGTTTGCCACTGCCTTCTTGTAACCTTTCTTTTTTCTTTAAAATTTTGCAACTGGATTTTTTTATTTCAAAGTGTCATTGTGTGATTAGCGGAGGTCGTGGAGCAGGTGTTTGATAGCCAGCCAACTAGGCCAATTATTCTCGACTTTGGCACGCTTCACTCACTTTTTTGAAGGCTGAAGTTGGCTTCAGTAAGAATGCAATTCTGCATTAATGTCGGAGGGAACATTGTCCAAGACGGAGAGGGTGAGATTAACGCTTCCCCGGCGTGCTGGTATCCAGGTTCAGGAGAACCAGCATGGGGAACCGGGGTGGCTCGGGGGAGAGCTGCGGGGCAAGACAGGCTGGTTTCCAGAGTCCTACGTGGAAAAGCTG
The DNA here is from genome assembly GCA_013358835.2 of Ixodes persulcatus. Classification (NCBI taxonomy): domain Eukaryota; kingdom Metazoa; phylum Arthropoda; class Arachnida; order Ixodida; family Ixodidae; genus Ixodes; species Ixodes persulcatus. The sequence goes on from JABSTQ010003589.1 coordinate 15,664, forward strand.
GTCTCCACCCCGCCGGGGGCCTTTGCGGAGGTCCCGGACGAGGCCGTGGCTGCCGCTGCAGACGTGCTCACCGCGGCTGAGACCGTCCACATCGTGGGAACGGAGATGAAGAGGACCCTAGAGTGCGTGAGGCAGTCGGGCTCAATGATTTTCTGTTTTTCAAGATTATCTGCGGACGAGTTGCAGCGTTCCTTTTTCTTTTTGGCCTTCGTTTTTCGGGGAGCATCGGTGCATTTCGGTGACTTGTTTTTTGGGAAAAACACTAGAATTTGTCGCGTAAAAAAAATGTGTCAAATGACGGGGAAACAAGACAATAAGCTTAACCTTTATTTGCGAGAGTACTCTATCTGTCCAGATGATCATATTTCATTTTAATCTGGTTGCAGTGAGAATAAAATTTTAATATGTGGCACTGGCAAAGCAGTGGGAATAGTAAACATATAATTTGTAGCATTGACAAAGCATGTATGCTTATATCTCACAATTGCCACATGAATGAGCAATTTAAAAAAAACATTTAGATTGCTGTTGCTCTTGCTAGATGGCGTTGTTACACCCATTTCCACATACCGCTGTTATTTGTACGAGCTTTTGATCACCTCGTAGCGGGAAAATATATTTGTCTATACTTATGTATATTTATTTTTGTTTTGTAGAATTATTGTGTGGATAGATTTTAGTTTTTGAAAGCTTCTCCTTGATGTTTTTTTACTGTCTCTGCTCTGCTTGATTTTATTTGATGTCTTTAGTGTTCTGTCTCTTTGTATTGCTTTTTTTTGCTTTTGTTTTGTAAGAGTTGGTGCAGTTAACAGAAGTTCATATGGCCGTTTTAGGGCTCCCAGAAATCAAAGACATTATGTTATTATATGTTAAAAGCTTTGCCTTGCTGTCTGAAACCGAAAGAAAAAAAAAAATGTTTATTATGCTGTTCAGAAACTTTGGCACAGAGTGAACAGTGCAAGACTGCATGTGCTTAGAGAGTTTGGGCACCCACGGCTTTGACATTTTGTGCTCTCTTTGCAAATGCTTTCCTGCAGAGGAATTTCCGAGGCTCCAGAAAACGGCCGGGAGCACGCCGTGGAGCTCGCCGCTGCCCCGGATGTTCTGCAGCCCTCGGAGAACTCCTGCTTTACCCAGCTGCCCAGGGTACCCCCCATGGACACGACTTCGCCCGTGCCCGGAGAGGTCAGTGGGCCCAGCTTGCTACCTTCCTCGTTCGAGAGCTCTGAATCGTGGTGCGTACACTGCCAAGAATGGAGTGCTTCTACGCACATTTTCACCTAGTCTCCCAAGTTTCACCGCACCGTGTTAATAACCTTGGCCTATTAGACATCAACTAAGTGAGAGAGAGGGTGCAGGTAAGTTCTTAAAAAAAAAGTCTAGATGATGCACATGCGTCGAACAACTAGAAGTTAGCTAGGCTAGTATTTTGGACCGTACTAATTCGATTTGACGAGGGACTTAAGTTTGATACCTAGCCATTTCTGCTTCTTTGTTTTTGCTGCTGGTGCTCGCTTGATGCTCGTATAAGTATTTCAACTTGCAAGCAGGCAAAGGTTTTGATTTGGGAGAAGTTCCAGTTCCATACTTTGATTAATACTGCTTGGAAGGTTTACAAAGGCTGCAGGACCAATCCTGTAACCTCCTGAGGTACTTCTGCCGCACAAACGAACACTTGACGAAACAGCCTCCTCGAACGATTTGTTTTTGATTTCTTTTAAAATGCTTCATATGTTGGCTCGTGCTTGTAGCTGAAGCAGGTGACTGCTGGCAAAGTTCAGAAATGCAGCAGTGCTGTGCTGTTTTACTTCCTGTACTTGTCGTTAGTTATTTTAATGTGTCTTCTCATTTACTATTACAAAAACGTGTCCCTGGACTAAGGGAGTTTATGCTCCTTTGAGTTGGAAGCATTCGTTTGTTTAAAGGGGCCGTGCAACAGTGTTTGGACTTCGGTAATTGTGGTACAGTCGCCGACCGATAATTCGGACTTTGCAGGTACCGAAAAAACGTCCGAATAATAGAGCAGTCCGAAAAATCAGCAGATTGAAAAAATTGCCTTTATTACTTCCAAGTGGGCTTAAAAAAGCTGTAAATAGGTAGTGCATTGCTTCAGGTTACGCCTCCGTTTGCGTTCGGCAACTTTCTGTTAGCTTGAGAATCGCTGCCTTCTTTTCTAGTGTTGGTCGAGTACTTTCTGCGCTTCTTAACGACACATCGCGGCGGCAGAAGCGTTGCACGAACGAGAAGAGAGGCGCAAATCCACAAGCGCAAAATGGCAACTGGCGACGCGAAAGTTGGGCGGAGGCGCGAAGGGATGGAAGGAAACAAAGCAAAATCATAATACTGATGATGATGATGATGTGCAGCCAAATGGAAAAAAAAAGGGCTAGCATAGCGTCACCTAGCGGTAGGACTCGGGAGTACTGAAGTAGCACTGCCAAACCAAGCCAATCCATTTGCAGCCAACATAGAATTCAAAATGGCCGCTTCTCGGTAGTGTTTCCCGCTGATTGCTCGCGACGATTTTGTCTGAATAATCAAACTTTCAGACTTCAAACTGTCCGAAATACTGGTCGTGAATATGCACTATTTCTATGGGCAAGTCACGGTTCCTCCTTTAGGTTCGAAATATCGAACAAGTCCGAATTATCGGAGTCTGAAAAAACGGTCGGCGACTGTAGTTGTTCCTCGTCACATCTGCAACAGTGTTTGGACTTCGGTAATTGTGGTAGTTGTTCCTCATCACATCTGGATTAAAGAATTGAAAACCAATCTTGCCTGCGTGTGTTAATTCTTTTATAAATGTGACGAGCCGAAAAAGACGACTCGTGCGGCTCGTGCGAGCTCCGGTGCCGCGCGTGCGAACGCGAGAAAAAGGAGATAAAAAAATAAAGAAAAAGGAAGTTCTGCATGGAATCTCGGAGGTTGACGTGTCTTTCCTGAGCTCGGAGCCCATTTCTCTTGACGACCACAACAAATCGTCACATATGGCGCCCGAACAGGGACCCGGGTCTTAAGCAAATTCACGCTGACAACCTATGTGGGGACGGCGCTCACTTCGACCAGGTCTCCACCAACCACTGTCGCTCGGACGGCCAAGGTTTCAAGGTAACTCCAAGATGGCGGAACGTTCCATCGAAGCTTTCCGAAGGCTGGATGACGACGCCAAGGACGCCGCATACCTATCAGTCGTCAGCGACACGGAGATCCTGAAAGCCGAGGTGGATCAGCTACGCCTACAACTAGCAGAGCTCAAGAACGCGACCTCTGCACGACCGATCGACCAGCTGGAGGACATATCGCGCCCTTGCGACGACGCCACCAACAGACAACTACAGGCAACAGAGAATTTGATCTGCGGACTGCTGGCGCCTGTCGTGGATCGTCTTGATCAGCTCGAGGCAAAGATGAGGAGAACTTCGTCGGCCGAATCGCTGTGCAGCGCAATCTCTATCGAAGACGTTTCCGAGAGCGAGTCCGCCAAGAAAAAGAAGCCCAAGGCACCCAAGAAAAAGGCTCCTGCTCAAGCTGAGTCAGCCGCAGATACTGCAGTCACACCAGACCGGCCGACAAAGTCGCTGACCAACGTGGCTGTCAGCTCGGTTCCTCAGCTAGGCAAGGACGTCCTCGCCTGGTTTCACCAGATGGATTTTTGGTTCCAGACGTTTAAAGTCGCACCGAGTGAGGCCATCCCATTGATTGTATCCAAGCTACCATCTAAGGACTTCATGTGGGTGAGGTACCACCTGAAGACAACCAAGGTAACGACGTGGGAGCAAATGAAGACCGCTTTTCGTCGTCGTTACAACCTGGACAACGAAGTTACAGCGAAACAGAAGATGTTCGGCGCAAGTCAGCGTTCGGGAGAGTCCTGCACAGACTTCGCCTTCCGCAAACTGGAGCTCATCGACGAGTGCAACTACCCGGAGACGGAGGCGGAGAAATGCAGGGTTATCCTGGCAACACTGTCTGAAAAACCACGAAAGCACTACTTCGATAGACGCTTTGCTTCATTGGATGAGTTGCTGGACTCATTCCTCCGCTTCGACCAGGTAGTCTTCAGACAACCAAAGACACCGGCATTGACGGTAGCTGCAGAGCCAGCTCAGGCTGCGAAGGTAACCAAGAAAGCGTCCTCCTTCCCGCTCTTGAAGCAGGACCGGTCGCCGCCTCGTCAGAACGCGGACGACGGCCATTTTCAGCAGCCTCTTTCTCCACGCGAGAAGCAAGGGAAGCAGCACGTGTCACCTCAGCGCCCATCAAAAGCTTCCCAGAATTTTCGGCGTTCTTCGTTTCGTCACCCGGAAGTTCGTCCGCTGTGCCTCAATTGTAAGAAGAGCGGCCACTTCGTCACGCGATGTCGGCAGGAGCTCACACCAGAATTTTTGGAGTGGCAACAGCGCTTCGAGTCCACTGCAGCACCGACGCAGGGAAACGACAAAGCTGATGCCTCTGACGCCTGCGAGAGGTCATCAGTAGTTCGGCGCATCCCATGTGGCGCAGCGGTGGGCACCAAAACAATTCAGGTTCAACTGAACGGACAGCCTCTGACAGCTTTCTTGGATTCGGGGGCAATGAGAAGTCTGATCCACGTTTCCATCGCCGACCAGTTGCACCTTCTGATTCAACCTTCTTCCATCCGTCTCCATGGTGCAAGTGGTCAATCCCTCACGAACCTCGGCGAAGCGACTGCCACAGTGACAGCTGACGGACAGACGCTGAACCAGGCGTTCATCGTGGTCCCACATCTGGAGGAAGAAAAGTTGCTCCTTGGTGACGAGTTCCTGACAGCGTGCAAGGCCATGATCGATTGGGGTGCAAATCAATGTTGCGGAATGGGCACCCCCATTCCATTCCAATTCCATTCCGGGGAATTAGAGTTTTCGACAATTCAATTCCTTTCAACTCCAGGAATGGGGCCACTGGGCCCATTCCCACTCCTGGAATGGCTGAATCGTTCCATTCCATTCCTCTAATTCCTAAACGTAAAAAATGGCACTTGACAGCTACATTGTGTTGCAGGGTTGGGTAGAAATACTCAAAAATGTATTTGGAAATATTTGGAGTAGCTAAAATAGTGATACTCAAATATATCTGTAAAAATGTATTGCGATAGGTATCGGAAATACATTTTAAAAAGAGGCAAAAAGTCTTTAGAAATACAAATCCAGGAATACATTTTAAGGAGGGCAGAAATACAAATACTGATAATGCAATACATTTTTTAAATTTCTTTGAGACGCCAACTGAGATGAGGCTCGAACTTTGAAGTGGAAGTTTTTTTTATCCCGAAATTACTTTCCCGCAGGCTTAGCACTTCGCCTTGAAGGTAGTGGTTCCGGACGAAGAGGAGTCTTCAATGGGCTCAAAAAACGTTCAATCAAGCATTGACCGCGGTCCCTTCCCTGACATCCTGTCTGTCTGACGAGTTATGCGAAAAGACTTCGACCTCTAAATAAATTCCATGTCACTCTAAATTCAAACGAAACATCACCACTCCCCTGTCCAATTAGGGCGCCCCTGTCAACATTGATCACATGAAATCACGGTGGAATGAACTAGTATTCTTGTATCTGTAGGTGTTGCCTTGAACATGAAACTACCCACGCTGCTGTATGAAAGGACAATACGTACTTTTGTTGTAGGTGGCCTCGTTGAAGATCGTGCAGGCAGTTACATTTGGAATGTTCGAGAATAGTGGACCACCTGACGCATCCTGGAGCACAGGTCTTATCTTCTTTTACGGTCGAAAAATCGATACGGTGGAATCCCTGTTGTGACGGTCCTTCCTGCCGACCCTCCGCCTCAAACGCATGAATGGCAGTCCTAAGTTTCACCTAGCATCATCCAAACAGAGACCTGTGGATTGAGACCTGAGATGGCCGGCAGAGGTGCGAGCTCTCCGAGAAATAGCGCGCTCGAGACGAGTCGCCGGGTGTACAAAGTCTGGGTCGGCACAGCGAGGCCAAGTCTGGCCTCCTTCCTGGTCATCGGATTACCAGAGCAGCGGGGTCACGTTTCACGTCGACTGATGACCGTACCCTTGAGTCGTGCAATATACGGCGCAGACACATTTGGATATGTGGTGAACTTCACTGCGTGAGTCATCCTACTATTTCAAGTCAAACACCGCCAGACCCGGGTTGCAACGGACTGTGACTCAGCTACTCGGTCACAGGCCAGCAACACTTCCTTTGATTTCCTGTTTCTCAAGGCTCTAACTATTTAGCAGCGGGCATTGATGCGGTAAACAATGACTCATGAAATCCCTCCTAGGGACCTGGCGGTAGAAGATGCTCCGACTCAACTCCTGGCGCGCTACCTGTTCGAGTCCCGACTCAATATTTCTCGGAAGAAGAAAAATAATTTGGAAAATCGGAAGAAACTTTGGTCACCATAGTCACAATGCATCAGCATCCCCTTGACCCTAGTGCGCTCAGAAGTAAAAAAAAGGCGTTCGGACTTGCATTTTGTTATTCGGGGGGGGGGGGGGGGGGATTTTCAAGAAATGTAACGAAATAATTTCATCCTGATTGTATCGCGATAAAAAGGAACATTCCAAATGTATTTCGATACCGGAATACAGATACTAGTGAAAAAAATATATTGCGATACAGAAATAGAGATACGAAATGTATTGCTGAATACTATCGCATACGAATGTATCCCCGAACCCTGTTGGGCTGCCGGCAGAAGCAGCATAAAGCTGTCATTATCAAACGCATAGACAATTACAAAAAGAATGCTAAATGCATCAAAAAAACACTGAATTTACTAAGCTCACGGTGCTGGATTGCCTGGGCTGACTCGTAGCGTCCGCAGCGGTTCATCGCAAGGTGAAACAAAGTATGCAGCGACTAAAGTCAAAGGAAATGAGCAGGAATCCGCTAGCTTCTTGTAACCCTAACCCACTTGAATGTAAGACATATAACACAGAAAACAAGCATCGGAACAAAGACCAAGTAAAAGGCGGACTTACGCGTAAAAATGCAGTCTAAAAAAACAAGCGTCGGAGCAAAGCGCAAGAGGAGAAGGGAGAAGTGAATCTCGCTTTGTTTTAATGCCGAAGCAAACCCAGATTTTGTACTTCAAAGGAGTGCGCACGAATGAACGTGGAAGGCAGCAGGGTTGGTCTCCTGCTAAACAACGCTCCTCGAACTATAAAGGCCCCTACGCACATTCGCGTTTGACAGCGTTTGAGTGCGTTTGACTGCGTTGCGTCGCGAAACGAAAGCGAGTCATGGGCACTTCAGTGCTTCATATGAAGCGTAGAATCCAAATAGAGGAATAGCTTGACACGCGACATAAGAAGCAGGAATGTCCTGGTTTCTCGCAGCCGCAACGCAGTCAAACGCACTCAAACGCTCTCAAACGTTAATGTGCGTAGGGGCCTTAAGAAACAATAACTGATCATCTTTCGGCGGCACGTGGGTCAACAAGTTATCGGAGCTCTGCGAGTTAGGAGTCGCCCCCCGCTCCAGATCTGTCGGTGCGCGCTCGTGCATTCTCCATGCCGTCGCAAAAGAAAAAAAAAAGCAAGACAAGAAGGACGACGAGAAGCCGCGCATGGCGGTTTCTTTCTTTGCCGCTCCCTTTGTTTCTTTTGCTTGGTGCTTGGTTTTCTTGTTTCGCTCTCGTGTAACACCAGTGAAGCCCGCCGCCTGCGGCCTGCGCGTCGTAGAAAGCAGTGAAAGGCGCCACCACCACCCCCCCTCCCCCCTCTGCTCTTTGCTTTGACGCTTGTTTTCTTGTATTGCATTTCTTCGCGTATGAGTCTGTTGGGGCTCCACAAGGGCCAGCAGTTTCCCGCTCATTTTATTTCTGAGCAACTGACTCGCTGACTGGCTTGATTTAACTAAACGTAACCCCCCCCCCCCGCCCCCCCCCCCCAAAAGAAAAAGAAAAAGGTTAAATGAAAAACAAAAAAAGAACTGGGCCCATTCCATTCCCATTCCATTCCGGGCAAAAGGACTCTAATACCATTCCCATTCCATTCCCCTCAAGGTTGCCGCCATTCTATTCCCATTCCATTCCGGGGTCGCGAAAATGTGGAATGATTCCGGAATCATTCTAACTCCGGAGTGGCAACTCCGCAACACTGGTGCAAATAGCTTCTCGATTCCTCCGCCTTCGACATGTCATAAGGTCATCTTGGTGACGGAGCAGCTGATACCTCCGCGGTCACGAAAGCTTGTTCAAGCACGCCCGAAGAATCCTGTCGGGGGACAATCAACGAAGATAGAGGTGAGCGGCACAAAATTGCTCTATGACCGCCACTGCCTTCTAGTTGAACCCATGGTTATAGATAAGGGCGAGAGCACGTTCTACGTACTCCTGGCCAATCCGTCGTCTCGACCAGTGGCTCTACCCTCTGATGCTACTGTCGGTGTCGCTAGGTTGGTCACAAGTGTCGAAGACATCGAGCATAGCGACGACGAAACTGCGTCCATCTTAAGTTGCTCAAGCCTGCCTTCGCCGGAGGACCTGGATCGCCCGAATGCTTTGGAAATCGTAGGCCCTCAACATCAACCGCTATCGGTTGAGGGTGTCTCGTTCAACATTGGTTCAACGCTGGCACCTGAAGAGCTTCAAAACGTTCAAGAGCTTCTAGCGAAAAACATGGCTTGCTTCGCGCGAACCAGCGCTGACGTTGGAAACTGTCGGCCTGAGCAGCGCTCCATCCCGGCAGGTAATGCGAGACCTATCTCCCAGAGACCACGTCAACTGCCGCGGGCGCAGCGTGATCTCGTCAAGGCGATGATCAAGGATCTCATCGACGCCAAGATTGTGCAACTATCGCTCAGTCCGTGGGCACCCCTCTTGGTCTTAGTCACGAAAAAGGACGGATCAACACGAATGGGCGTTGACTACAGAATAATCAACGCGGTCACTGATGACACTGTCTACCCCTTTCCGCGAATTGAAGCGCTTCTACCCGATGATTGAACTTTTCGAATTTATAGTGTGTGAACTTGTTTATAGAGTGTCGTCTCATGTAGCATTTTGTATGTACATATTTATTCACTCGCGTGCATATCTCAGAACGCGGTATTTGTTTAATGTTGTTTTGTTTTTTGTCTCATGAAAGCGCACTGTCGGGTCGACAGTTTCTATACTCTGTTTCATACTTAGCGTGCAACGCTGTCAAAGCTACTGGCACGAGCGCGTGGCTTCATCAATGTTTTTGTTTGCGCGAGAGCGCGTGCAAATGATCAACGAGATCAAGCCCCGTGCTCGCGCCAGTAGCTTTGGCAGCGTTGCATACTAAGTATGAAACAGAGCATAAAACCCCGGCATGTGACGAGCCGTGAAAGCTCGTGCGGCTTGTGCGAGCTCCGGTGCCGCGCGTGCGATCGCGAGGTTAGAGAGATATAAAAATAAAAATAGAAGGAAGTTCGCCATGGAATCTCGGAGGTTGACGTGTCTTTCCTGAGCTCGGAGCCCATTTCTCTTGACGACCACAACGAATCGTCACAGACTACCGTAATGCGGGCGTATGAGAAATGAAAAGTATTGTTGCCGAACATTTTGAAAAATATCAAAATTGTTTCTATTGTTTTCTGGATAACTGTACGGAAAAAGTAACGTGAAAGTAATTTGTAACGTAACGAGTAAAGTAATTCGTTACTGTTCAGCGAAAGTAATTTTAATGGTAATCGATTACACTTGAGGCTCGGTAATTTGTAATTGTAATCTATTACATTTTTCAAGTAAAGAGCACAAGTCTCGTGAATTCTCATAGCCGTCGTGGTTGGCGTTGTGGATGCTACTGACGACCGCTATCAGTGCCAGGTGATCTGCGGAGTAAGTGGGTAAGGGAGAGGGAAGTATCTAAAACCATCCAACATAACGCGTAGCAACTGGACACTGCCAAAGGGGGATTTCGCATAACGCAAGTAATGTTTGAAAACAAGTCTTTCAAGCAGACGACAAGAAGACTCTCGCATCGTCGCATCGTTACTGGTGGAATGCCATGGTTACCAACTCTTCTCTCTCTGTGCTGCGCGGCGTACGGGTAAACCCGACTTCCCTGGCCTTCCACCAAGAGCGGAAATAATGGTACTTCCGTAATGGCGCGACCACACCCCACGAGCTCGCAATCTCCCTCAAAGTGGCACCCGTAGTGACTAAAAATATTCTTTTTTCGCCCACAATATCCGAAGAAACGAAAGCGATAGCTGTAGCACGGTCGCCCAATACGGGTGGAATGGTGCCGTCACGCACCTGAAAGCGGAGGTGCGACGTGATTAGTTCTCACAGTCGTCGTGTTTGGCGTCGTGGATGCCACGGACCAGTGCTCGGTGATCCGCGGAGTGTGTAAAAGCCGCTGAAGTTTCTAAAAGCGTCCAACATTACGCAGAGCAAATGGATACAGCCAAATTGGAATGTCTCATAACAAGAGGAATGTTGGGAAACAACTGGTTGAAGCGGACTAAACGAAGATTCTCCCGTCGTCGCGCTGTTCTTGGCGGGACAACAGGGCTGCCCACTTCGCTCTCTTCGCGCGGCACGGCCAATGGAAAGTCCCGACTTCAATCTCCTCGCGCCAGGAAGCGAGAGAAGGGTTTTTCTCTATAGCGGCGACGACAGCCCACGAGCTCAAAATGGCTGCGAAGTGTCGCTCGTAAAGCTATAGCTTTAAAATATTAACCCACTTTGCCCACACGTACACTCTAAGAAAAAGGGCGTATTCTTACACCCTTATTCCCATATAGGACACCCCAAAACTTCAGTTCGACGTACAGAGCGCGACACTGTTAGCGCGAACAAGCGATCGCCGGTTTTCCCAGTTTTTCTCTTTGAAAGCAAGGGGTGTCATCCAAGTTATTATTGCTATGGAAAGAGCTCATTTGGTTCTATAAGGGTAAGCGATAACATTTCGTGCTCGCTAATACTATTCAGAAGTAAAAGGCGAAAATGCGCCGATGTTGTGTTCGCGCTAAGAGTGTCGCGATGTGTACAGCGCACTGACGTGGATCTGAGGGTACTACCTTTCACGAGAGGCTGATAGCCGTGCGCTACAGCTTATTAAAATAGCTAATGTACGTGTTACTGCCTACAAAAACAAAATAATCGGGGTTTTCTTGGCCCTACTGCAAAGCCTCAGTGTTTTCTTTCTGTGGTCTTTGATACGTACTAAATTTGGGGCCAGATGTTAGACTATAGTGCGCTGTACGTCGAACTGAAGTTTGGGGTGCATTATATGGGACCAAAGGGTGTACGGTGATACCCTTTTTTTAGGGTGTACACGCCGCTTCGCGGCGCCCCGCCAGTCACCTAAGCACCGCTGTCCCCCATTGCACCTCAGAAAAGTACGAGCCGGGACTCGTGGACTGGACTGCTGAACAAAGCGGACTAAGCGATGGAGACGGGCGTGGTACCTCTACTTGAGAACCTTTATTTGCGGTTTGGCGAATCTGTCTAGCTTCTAAAAATATATATATATATTTTACCCATCAAAACGATTATGACTTATCCCGTACAACGTGCCCGACAACCAAGTTGATTTGCACGAAGACGTCGCCGAGTCGTCATCCCTACTCCTGGCTGAAGACACGGCTCGCCTTATGAACACGAATTGAAAAGAGCTTGAAAAACAAACAAATGTCAAGCCCTTCGTGCTTGACTTTTCCGTTTTTTGTTTGACGTGGGCGGTTTTCGTCTGCTTCGGACGGCGAGAAAACGAAGAAAAAAAAAAAAAAACGTGGTTGGGTGTAGACACTTGACTTCCGGCAACCCTCTCCTTTTCTGCGCTTCTTCCTCCTCAATTCAGTTTCGGTTCCGGTTCCAAGCAGATGCGCTTTTTTCTTTTTACTTTATTGAACATATACGTGATGCTGTAGCAAAATATTGATTGGTAGTTTCCTTCCAATATTAAATTGCTTGAGAATATATTGGGAATCCAAGACGAATAAAATCGTAATTAATAAAAAAAGATACAGTTGTAGCGAGCAGTATTAAGGTGGCTACATCACTTCTGGGAAAACATACGGGTGAGTGCCCATTTTGTGCCATTAGGATGGGAAGTTGCTTTTCTTGCAAGCAGGGAAGAAGCTGATCATTCAATATATTATATTGCAGATATGTGAGGAACGTTCAGTATTGAGGTGTTACCACGAGATCCATATATACCTTACAAAGCTCAGATGCAAATGTAATATCAAGTATTTACTTTATCAATGGCATCGACCGCGATCACCGGTAAACTTTGGTTCTTTTATCTGCCGCTACACATATAGCCTGCCAGCTAGTATAGTTACGTTATTGTTGCGTTAAGGTATAAGCGCTCCTAGCGCTCCAAGAGCGAATGTAGGAGGTGCAGAGGAAAGAGAAGAAACAATCGGAGCTGCACATCAGACCATGTTTTCGCTTTATTAAAACTCAAAAACAAAATACTGTGAACTGCTGTCATTCGATTTCCGCCTTGTTTAACCCGCTACAAGGCAAGAACTACTGGCGATACTATTTGCATGTTTTTAACAAGTAATGCTTATTGTCAAAAACATACAGGCATCATTCCGCCGTCACACGACAGCATTTACTCGAATCTTGGGATACATTAATAAGACATTTTCACAACGTTTTCCATCGTGCTGTTTTTTTCTATATTTCGTTTGCAGCCTATTTCTAGTATATCGGACGAGAACCACAATCTTCCTCGGCCAATTGAAGCCACGGGGAGCAGCAAGTGGCAGCTTTCCACCGGAGAATGGTCCACCGACGGTACGCTGTCACGTGGCCCTCTCCGACGTCCTGGATGGCTCGCTGAAGCCGCAGATTTTAAGTTAATTTAAAATTAAGTATAGTGTCAGTGTAAATTTCGTTTTACGTCCCTTTTGCAACGAATCCATCTTAAACTCAGTCACTTTCATTGTAGGCCTACCTATTAAAAGGGACGACATGTGTATCTGGCAATGTTTAGAAAAATTAAGTCATATACTTTCTAAATACTGTACATAATTTAGGCTTCATGTTGTCACTTTTATCTAGAATATGAGTGGGCTAAGTGTGGTATATAATAGAGCGAAACAAACCAAAGCTATCTTTGTCGCTCATAACGAGACAATTCACCACGAGCGTTGGAAGAAATCAGTGGCAACCCAAAAATGCATCCACATTATTCGAGTTATGTGCTAAAGGTTTCTAGAACTCCACACGACTCAGTTGCTGAAAAGAGTCATCCAGATAAACTCTTTTTTTTTTCTTACAAAGAAAGATAATTTTACAGCTTGCAAACTCTCCTAAGGCACTTTAGAAGGCCAGCAAAAATCTGTTTCTCGAGGTATCGCCCTGCGATTTACTACGGAGGTGTAACCAGTTGGTGGAACCATGGGGTGAAAATATCAACGGATGACCTTAACTTGTTCAAAGAAAGGAAAAGAAAAGCCTGTTAACCTATTACGGGCTTGCCGCTCGGTATTCACCGGCAACATCATGACCGAGTTCGCCTAGTCAAATGTGCCACCGACAGATGTCAAAGCGTTGAGCGCGCCGGCTAGAGGTTCTCTAGCGCCGGAGCCGAGTTTAGCAGACGATTTTTGGAGATTTCACTCTGCCGGCGCGCGTCTCTTTAATGTTAAATTATGATTGTGCGACAATTTATTCATTGAGAAAATAAACTTGATAAGAAAACGACGATTTAAATATCTCATGGCTGTCTATTTTTGGTACGGAGACTATCGGTCGAGGAGTTGCATTACTCTCCTGTCTCTCAGGTACTCTCTCAGACACCCTGCGTTCAAAAAACGCAGGGTGTCTCTAATTAAAGTCCCTTGATCTTTTACAAGTAACGACAACCAACACAAACGACAAAGTAGATTCCGCTGGAACAAAATGGCGGCATTCAGCTCAAACCTCTGCTGTGCGTCGCCATTCGCTTCCTAAAACCTGCACAGTCACGCAGTTGGCGCTTTGAAGTATTTCGCTACTTGTAGAAAGCTCTTATCTAGGGACCTTATTTTTGATGTTCCGATGTTCCTGTTTTCTGCTTGGTCATTCGCTATACAACGTTCTTATTAGACAGTGCCACAATATCCTTGACTGCGGAGTGACGATGTAATGATCGGATCTGGCCACGCCGTGTGTTTTTTAAGCTCTCGGTTTCTACGCAGTACGCCAGAGTTGATTTACCTTTTTTATTTCAATGCAAAGTTAAAACCTATTGCAACTGGTCAAGAGTGTCCATGAGGGCTTTCTTCGTGTACTCCGGCACGACATTGGACCAGTACGTCCTGAAAGGCGCCGGAAAGAGGTGACCAATGGTACTAAAGGCGACGCCCACCGCACTTCCTGCACCGTACAGATGCACCAATATTCTTTCCAGCAAAAGAGGCGTAACACTTGAAACCTTCAACTTGACGTCTTCGCCCGTCCGGTCAACGACAAAAACGACTTCGAGACCTACTAATCCGCTCTTGGTGGAAACGGTGCCGTTGTCTCCGGTGCAGAACCTCCAGGGATAAGAAACCTCCAGGAAAGTAGCACGAATATTCGCGGTGATTCGCTTCTCGTCTTCTGTGCAGAAGACTTGGTACTTGCTAATCGGATCGAATTCATTCAGGCCGTTGATGGTGGGGTTATCCAAAAATAGCACCCCGTTTCCGATTTCGGTCTTGTCCAAGGTCGTCACAACGTACTTTTCCGGAAGGCGCTTGAACAGCTGGTTTAACTTGAACTCCATTGTCTACGGTGTCACAGTCTCCTGCGAAATAAAAGTGAAGAGGAATATCTCTTTACGAGTCTGCAAAGATGCTGGTAGCATTGCAAATTTATAAACTGGGGGATATGTGATGTACTGTTAAAACAAATTGCGACCAAGACAAGGGCAAAGTAATGTAGGTTCCCAGTTTAAACAATGTATATATTAACCCGACAACTTGGACTGGCGTCTCTTGGTATGCTGCTACTGTTTCACATCTAGATATATCAAATGAGCAGGGCTGACATGTTTGAATGTGGCATTTATGGGAATATTCTTGTTGTAACTTAATGGTATATGCTGGGAGACGAGTTATAAAATCATAAAAATGTTTCAGTTAAGCTAAACTAACAACCACAGGAATTTGCGGCCTCCAACTACGGTACTATGCGAACATTTAGTTTGTGATCGAGCATGAGCAATAAAAATAAAAACATTAAATAAAGACATCTTAAATCAGCGTTATTTTGAACATTCTTTGAAGCATTTTTATTGCACTTTTAAAGCCTGTTTAATGTCACTCACTGTTTTTATTTCAGGACTCTTTGATATGTTATGTCCCTCCCCCTTAAAAAAAAAAACATAATGATATATTTGTTGCACTGAAAAATATCCGCTTCAATACTCAAACGCTCAAAATTATTATTAGTATATTGCTACTTCGTTTTGATTTCCTTAGGCACGACAAGAACGGCTGACTCTCTACATATTTTGATTTACTGAATACAGGTTCTTGGCCGAGATACGCTTCATGATATGTCTGGGCGCAGCTAGCTTTTACGGATATCGAGCGTCACCTGATATGCTGTACCTTAAATTTTCCCCTTGCTAAAAAGAACACTCGATACCCGCGCTATTTCTTCGAGCAGAGGTCTTAGACAGATTAAGGCTAAATATATATTTTAATTTTTTTTAATGAGCCTTTTCTCAGTTGTACAATGTTTCGTTCTATATCCATGTCGGCTGCAATTTTCAACAAGAGCTAGTAGCATTGAACAGAGTAAACTCCAAAACTAGAAGCAACAGTCACGTCAATGTTCGTTACATACCTCCATGGCTGGGTACGGTGGAGGATAGCACACACGGAAGTGCTACCAATGCTGCGCATAGAACAGCAACAGAAGACATAATGTCGCAGATGTGACGAGCTAAAAAAGAATTACGAAATGCAAAGTTGTAGACAAATTTAAGAATCAAACCTCTTTAAATGTAAACATTATCAAAATCACGGCTTTCTTGAGTGTGATACATGCATCTAGAACCGTTCGATTACTTTGTAGTGCTCCTGAACGCAAGAAAAAAATATGTGTTCACAAATATTATGTTTTATATTATTGTACGACATGCTGTATAGTATTAGTTATCACAGAGGACTTCATGCAATGTCTCTTGTAATTAATTAAAGTTCACCAACAAAAAACAATTTTAGTTTGCAGATTGTTGGCACATTCCTGCTAAATCTAGGCAAGGCAACCGCAAGACGTTTATTTTTTTAACAGTACAGAAAATTATGGTACGGAACAACTCCTCAAAGATAACTTCAACGAAAACTAGAGCTACAGTCTCAATAGGCGGTATCGGCAAAGAGACCGCTTTTGATAAGACTGATTCTTGTAAACAAACCCGATTTGATGATAATGCAATTAATGCAAAGGTGCAAGCACATGGACAAGAATTACGAAAATAATTTCTGGAGAAGGAAAATAATCCCTTCCCCAGGGATTATTTTCGTCAAACCCGATTTCGAGCTGCTAGTAGGAAAACCTTCTCACAAGAACAATCAAAGACTAGCTTATGGTTTGATTTTTGCTATCCCAGATACACGAGCAACTAGAAAACAAATACGCGCCACTGAGCTTTCTATATAACGGGAGACACACCGAAGGAAATCCTTCGCAGACTCGTCTCTTTATCAACACCGCACAGAGGTAATCATCCGTGACAGCCCTCGCGTCCCATCCCTTCCTGCGGCGTATCTGCCAACACAAGTGCTGCACGCAACCAACTTTTTTTTTATTTTTGTTTTTCGTTCGAATGTAACATCCGTTCTCAGGACGTATTTGATCTCTAGAACAACAGCAGATGTGGGGTGGGGATCGTAATCACCTTGAAAATGTGCTTTGGTCACGCCCAGGCAGGTGGCTTGAGTTTCACTCGAAGGTTGCAATGTGTAACCAAGTTTGGCTTCGAGATGCCTTTTTCTTATAAGCATATGTTCCATTAACATACGTAGACGCTTGACTATAGACGTAAGTCGGGCGCTTGCTTTGTTTGTGGTCACTGACACCTAAAAGAACGCAGGCCGTGGCTAGTCCTGATCACTTTATTAACGCCCAAGAAATTGTGGCAGCAATTGATAAGAGCTACGAGGAACGAATCACGCAGACAGGGGTGTAAATATAATAGCAACGGCATGGTTTTATTTTGTTTTTGCTTTTTTGCTTTTATGCGGAGAGTGATTGTAGCGAACCCCACCGATGCCGAGTGGCCAAGAGGACCTTTTCTTTTTTATGGTAACCTTTTGTTTAAAGATTTTAAAATCCTACACATTGCATTTTGGTTTGTCGTTGGTTCGTATATTTCTTTTTTTAGTTTCCAGTCAAGATATTACTCAAGAGCTTGACTAGCTCAAATTTAGCTACTTGTAATACGTTAGCTAATATCAATGCAGCAGTTGATTAGAACAGAAAATAGGTTTTATATGACCCATCACCATATATGCTGGAAGAGAATTGCTGCAAAAGTAGTACCTTGTTTCTTGTCGGCGCCTGAAGTTTCCTCCGCATTCTGTCAATTAGAACGATTTTAATTAGGCTTTCGAGGACAAATTATATACCCTTGAAGAACTGTAGTGTCTCAATGCACTTTAGAAAAAAATTACATGTGAGGAGCTCATGCAGTTTTTGTCTACCTAATAAAATGTCGCAAAGATAAAAAGAAGATGCACAAGATGTTTTCTAAGGTGCCGAAGTCATCGTCTAGCTTAAAGGGGTTATGACACGGAAATTAAACGGATAGATTATTCTTGAAATGGAATGCTCATATGCTACTTAGCATATACACCAAGTTACGCGATTTTTAGAGCTCTGGTAACTGCAATATTCAATTTAAGAATTTTTATAATTTTCATCTGGCGACCAGGCAACACTGCCCAAGTTAGTCACACCATGGCGTCCATAAACCACGTGACCATGAACGCTCTCTCATTTTAGGCGCCCTCATGATCGCCCAAGCTCTCCTCGCCGCGGGCCGCGGTACGAACAAAACCGCTCACGCAACTCGGTAACCCGAAAGCTATTCTCGCTCTCGCTCTCGCCCCCAGCCCGCTGACCTTCAACCCTGCATGCGCCTGCGAGATATTCCCGAACGACGGTGACCACGGCGAGTACGTCCGTAACACGTCGTCGCTGGAGCTGGTCGCCAGCGGGGCGCAGTCAAAATGAACAGCTTCCAACATCTCTTGATAGCAATCACTCATCGCTGCTGCGATCAATGTCGAACACTTTGACAAGGCGAGCGATGCCGTCGACGTAATCGTCACGGACCGCATGCTCGAAACGTGGAAGGTAAACGAGGAAGCTGAGGCTCGAGACGCCAAGAGAGCCAAGTCTGTGAGTGCGTGCAAGGGGACGCCGTGCTGGAGGCTGGCTACGTCACCAGCCCCCAGCTCCGCCCGGATCTGCCCCTCCGAGGGACCCGCGTATAAATCGATTTACCCACGAAACTATCGTGCCGTTTTCAAAACGAATTAAGCAGGATTATAGGTACATACAATGGGTCCTAGCAGTATAGTTATCTCACATTTTATTTGTGGCGTGTCATAACCCCTTTAAACAATTCATATTTTTTTATTTACTTTTATATGTAAAAACTAACATTACGAGACACGCCGTTAGGTTTGTTTTAGCTGATGTGCGAAGAAAGACATATTAATCAACATTCCCAATATTTGGTCGTAAAAAGTTTTTACATTTATATAATCCGCCTTGCTTATGCAGATTTCTTTATGCAGGCCGTGGTAAAATAAGTTAAAACCTAACGTTATAAGTTGGTTGTACCAGAGGACAAAACTTTTGCCGCATTAATTGAACAACCAACGGAAGGTTTGCAATAAAGAGCATAGTAAACCGAGAAAAAACACGTAAGTTGGCTTCAAATGTATACAAAAAGTTCCGACCGCCATTTGACGTAAAGAGTCTACGGTAACGACATCACTATTAACGTTTCTCTACAAATCGTTCTACAAATAAAAAACACTACGTCTTGTACGGCAAAAAAAGGTGTTTTATTATTCCTCGAAAGCTATACACTCGCAAAATTCATGCAAACGTAAAAAAAAAAAACAAATATATATATAAAAAAAAAACGCGGTTTGAAAGCGAACACTAAGCGAACAAAGTTCGGTGATTTGGCTCGCAAGACAAAGGCTCAAACTAATTTACCAATTCGCAAATCAAGCCACTTCAATAATTTCATATTAAGTAATCACTAGGGCTGGGCGTCGATTAAAAATTTTAACCCGATTAATCGCCACCCTTTAATCGATTAATTAATCGATTAATCGGTCTCGTTTATTTCTATGCATAATAATATTGATTAAAAATAAAAATTGCATCTATGTTGTTTTTTTTTTTTTTGCTGAATATGTGTTAAACGACGCAATAATTTTAATTATGAATCAGCTTCGATATACAGTTGAGAACAGTTAAAAAACACTCACACTCACATTATTACTTCAGCTTCATGAGTTAAAAA
Source organism: Ixodes persulcatus (assembly GCA_013358835.2). Taxonomy (NCBI): domain Eukaryota; kingdom Metazoa; phylum Arthropoda; class Arachnida; order Ixodida; family Ixodidae; genus Ixodes; species Ixodes persulcatus. The sequence goes on from JABSTQ010003589.1 coordinate 35,117, forward strand.
TGTTCGTTGATATTCTCCGAGAAGGGCGACCTCCTTTGATTGCTCACAGTAGTCTCTGCTGCGCTAAACCGACACTCGGACGGCGTTGAAGTCGCTGGGACATGTGTAAACTTCTGCACATGTCTGAAGTTACAAATCTCCCCCTTACAGTTTACCTTAAGTTAATACTTCACCTATATTTTTCACTTCATATAGGTGTGCTCGTCCATGTCTGCATAGTGAAAGCATTTCATTTTTATTTAATTTTGGTTCGTCAAAATTTTACCGATTAACCGGTTAAACAAATTAATCACGATTAAAGCATTAATCGATTAATCGGTAGGTTAATCGATCAATTTCCCAGCCCTAGTAATCACTGCATAGTTGCATAAAACAGCCAGTCAATTGCCGAAGACATGAACCCAATTTAGGTTGTAGAATATAAATTATTTGGTCGAAATATCATTTGATAGACATAAACAAATTACAAGTAAAATAAATACAGACTTGGAAAAAAAATGAACACCTATATTTTCATAATTAGCCGTTCCAACACACGAGAGGCGTAGATATGGCGTGGCGATCTCTACACTAACACCCTGCTCCGTTTCAAGCCCAACAACAGCTGAGGCTAGGATCAGATGGATGGAGCCGCGATGAAAGTGCACCGTCACGGCTCTTGTTGGGTTTGTGTTCTGCTAAATTTCTGACTTCAAGTCAACTTCCCCAAGGCCTCACTCAAAGCGTCAAGAACGTTCGTCGTCATAACTTCCACCCAATACAGCCTAACGGGTCCATACAAAATGTGAGCCAATACACTGACTAGCGTGTCAACGCCGCTTCCAGCGCCGCTCATTCCGACGAAAAAATTCTCCGTTAAGACGGGCGTGAGAGCCTCGATTCTCGATACGGACCTCCCGCCGCCGGCATTACTAGTGATCATCTCTCCCTTGTATCTCAGGTGAACCGCGTGGCCGTGTATGGTTCCATTGTGTCCGGAACACAATCGCCATGGGATGGCGATTCTGACGGGACGCGTGGATTGGAGACTGAACAGAGTCACCCGGTCGTTGCCCCGACAAAATGTCTTGTACGGCCTGTCCGGTCTCAGGTGCATGAGGCCTTGGACTATGGTGCTCCCCAGGAAGAAGATTTTCGGTATCAGCTGGATTTCGGCGGTGTTGGTAGCCACGAATTCTCGAGGTAGATGGTCCAATGTCCTTTGGAACCTGTCTTCCAGTACCGCATTCTCTGCGGCGTCGCAATTCCCTGCAATGAAGAAAAATCGAGACGATACAGCCGACGTCTGTGGTTATGGTGAAGGTCCAACCACATGGGCGTTCTTTGCGCGCTTCATCGGCGCGTCCTGACGCGTCTCGCCGCGTCAGGACGCTACAAGCCCGTTCACACTCTTGCAACCGAGTACGACCGAGAGAGACAAGATCTCTTGAAACTTCTTAAATTTCTTAGGACGAGAGAACACACTGGCACGCTGGCGCCATCTATGCGCTGACCATGGAAATGCATTTCACTACAGCGAAGGTTTTGCGGGATTTCCGAGGTCAAATGTGCGTAATACCTATAAGAAAGGCTCGTTTATAACGTTGACAAAAGTTTTTCGAGCCAAGAAAGAACGGATAATGCGCGAGAGAAATAGAAATTATGCCGGACCGCCAAGTTTGCACTGCTGCCCAATAGATGGCGCCAGTGTGTCCTCTCGTTGTAAGAGGTTTTAAGGAACCCAGTTTTAAGAGGTCGCAAGGGTGTGAACGGGCCTTACTGAAGAGAGAAAGGTCGACAACCCCCTCCGGATGAGCGCGAGACCGCGTCGGTCTGGCGCTGAGCAGTGTCGCCAAATCCGCGGTGCCTAAATCATTACACAACCGGCATTAACCACCTGTTCAGTGTGTTAGTACTGCGCCAAGAAGGTTTTCTTTTCTCTTAGAGCTTATATTCCTTTTCTTTTAATGTTACTTTCAAGATAATTAACTCTCAATCACGAAATAGTCGTATACATTCCTGCATCTGCTGCACGGACGCAGACTCGGATGTTCCAGAGCGCGCACGTCCGGCCTCGCTTTCGCACCGCTCGACTCCGATTTGCATTTGGCTGGCAATTGGTCACTTCAGGCGTCGACGCCGAGATCTAGGGCCCTAATCTGGACTCTTGGCGAAAACGTTGGCGAGAAATCCGGCGGCTATGATTGACCGGCGCCAAGATCATATGCGGCGCTGCCATTCACGGCCGCCAGATTTCTCTCCGACTTTTTCGCCAAGTGTCCCGATTCGGGCCCCTGGTCGAGAAAGGCATCGGCGCTTCGCCGCGCCGCATTGTTGCGGGTGATTTCGAGCGACGCGCCCAATGCAGGGAGACACCTTTCCGATTGAAGCGGCGGGAAAAAACGCCTCATATGTGGTTGGGCTTAAAAGTGTTTTTATCAAGACGCACCTTAAGAATGCCTACAGTGGTCATCTTTTTAGCAGAGGCTAGTTTCATATAAAGTTCAACAACAGCCGAGGTACGCTCCGATTGAGCCAGTCAGGCAGCGGCAAAAGTGCGTCGTTTCGTCACGGTGCGCTTTGTCTTTGTACGTTTGCTTTCATTCTGCACACCGATCACACACATTGAATGCACCAAGATCGTGCTTTTTTTAGAGGAGGTATTGTTTTAGCCAGACAAAGAAAAACCACAAAGAGAACGATCGCCATGGCGATACACCTTCAAAGATGCTTGATTGTCTCTATAGTAGACAATCTGGGGTGGTTCAGAACAGCTTTATCGCTCTCGCTGCTTTGAGTTATCTCCCCTCTAGACTGAAGCAGAGTATTGGACACGAAATAAGGTTATCTCCCGTGCTTTATTGTGGCGAGAAACTACGGTATCCTTTGCCCTATTTTGCTGCCGAGCAAGCGCTAGGCTAAAATTGGGGTACAGATGCAATGTTTTTAGGCATAGCACTTTTAATTATATACTAGCTGATCAAGAAATTTATATTGCGAAAAACTGGGAACGCGAGAACTGTTCGGCTCAAGGAAAGCATTGAGTTTCCGTGGCACGGCTGGAATCTTTTTTATGGAATTCCGCAGAGAAAACATTTCGACTCATCAGGCGTTTGTAGGTTATATATGGTTCTGTATTCGAATATATATATATATATATATATATATATATATATATATACTACTACTACTACTAAACTACGAAAAACACCCGCCGCTAAATTTTCTATCAATTCGTATTTATCCGATAAACTTTGAAATTCAACGAACCAGTGCAAACAAAAAAAAATTAAAAAAGGCGATATTTTACAATTTTGGTCAGCGCACACTGAGGAAATGCCACTCCAGTTTTCTTCCAACCCTAAGACGCTTCACACAAAGGGAATTACCGTTTCGCTCGTCAAGGTTCATTCAGGACAACAGATCATTCTACTTTCGGGTAACGACAAAAGTCACTCTTCCGGTTTCGTTTGGTCCATATTACTTGCACGTCTTAGATGAAGGAGGGGTTGTAGTCCTGTAAAAGTGAAAGCTATGGACCATATAGGTTTTATATAAGGGGAAAGAGGGGGAAAGTTGAAACTTTTTTATTATATCATTGACCAATACACCCAGCACACCATGGAGCAGTTTAACTTAAACATGATGGAATATTATGGGATGAATACGAGCTTCCCAACGCATGCCTCCAGGAGTTTATTGGTTTTAATGTACTGACGTCTATCGAACCAACACTTTTTTAGATCTTTTCTCGTGGATCAAATTAGTAACGCCAGTGGAAATGGCGCAGACATGAAATAAAGCTGAATAAATATTAATTTATGCATTTGCATTCATTTGGACTAGCATACGTTTGCACGCGGATATTTATTTTTAGTTTGAAAAATATAAAACACATCAAAATTAAGCACCGAATTCGGAAGAATTGGGAATTTAACAATGGTAAACTGCGATAATCTCCAAACTTTTTTTCATAAATTTAACTTCGAAAAACACCTTGTTAATTTGACAAAAATAAACTCCGAAAACACGAAATGATAGTTCTACGTGACCACAAGTGGTGGCCAAAAAGCACAACATACTACAAAAATAAAATATTAACACATACTTTAATTTGTTTTAGTCAGTTTGATAAGTTTTCTTTCATGCGTTATAAGACAAACAGACACGTATATGCAGAATTATACATAGCGCTTATCTAATTTAATCATATGTGTTAATTCCTGTAGTCTCAGGGTCTTATTTTTACATTTATAATATTAATAATAATAATTTATATGTGAGGTACCCCAGCATAACTTTTGAGCTCAAGGCACGATATCTTAACCCGGGGTAACCCTTTTCTTATACATTTTCTGGGAGGCGCTTAATGCGTCTTGGGTGTCTTTTAAAGTTGAAGTTTTAACCATTCTTGTAAGATCCATGTAAGATTAATATTCACCATTTGCTTCTAGGGGATTCTGTATTTGCAGCGCTCACTATAATATGGGGTGTATTATTTTGTTTTGCTTTTGCTACCATGAATCTGACTTCCTTTATGAAACATATCGCACACGTTCAAGTGCCTAATACACCTTGTGGTTACAAAAAACCTATATCAAACTCACCAGGTATTGAGTTGTCTTCTGTACTAGGTATTGAGTTTTCTTCTGATGAAACAATGGAAATCCAGAGCGCACCCACCAGAGCGTGAACGAGAACCATAGTGCTAGACAACACCCTGCAAAAGTATATATGATTTAAGCAATTATTATTACATCTCCTTCAGGTCATTTCTTGTTTCCGTACTTTATAAACTGCATTTGTTTCTTTTCTGATTTAAAATACTGAACAAAAACTAGTTTCAAACATAATTGAAACGGTTCGCGACACTTATATTTTGTATCTCGACTAAAAAAAAGCTTTTAGCAGCTCTGACCAGTAGTAAGCCCAGGACCAAAGACGTCACATTTCACGCGCTTTCGGCAACGCGAGTCGCCCTCGTAGGCGGAGAAGGTTTCCGCGTCGTCCGGTTAAAATATGACGCACTGATATTTAGTTACTCTCTCCGTGCCCGCTGGCTTTCCCGAACCCCAAGAGACGTGGAAACCGCAAAAAAGGCAGACGCTTAAATATGATTGCAGGGCCTCTTTAAGTAACGTCGGTGTATTGGTACTCGCACAATTTTACTGACAAGTATGCCCAAGAATAGAGTGCAGCATGCAAAATACTTTAACCACAGGCACCTTGACATTATAAAAGATTAGGAAATATCAAATTTCCAAAATGTTATTTAAACACTCTGATTGTTTTATAGACCTCGTTATTTACACTGCTGAATTAATTTACAAAATTAGGCACGTCAACTTCACCACCATCTGTTGTGACTTGTAGAAGCAGGTAATCGTACTGATCAAATAAATATTCATTTACGCTAAAACGCACCTAATATGATACAGTCATAACTGCAAAATAGTTTACAAATGTTCGGGTGTATTTTTATTAGAGTTATCTAACGTTATCATTGAGTAATCACAGTTGCCATGATGTGGTGGCTTAGACCCTAGGAAAAACAACAAATATAACCTGAACTTGATTCGTTCAATGTGTTCCAGGTAATGAAGAGTAAATAAAAATATAACTACGCCGACTAGAAATTAGAAAAGCATTAATATGAAAGGTAGCCAGCAAATATTTGCATTCGGAAAATTAAACTTTGATCCCGTAAACAACTGTAAAAATAACTAACTTCTAACTTGGTTCTCACATAAAGCATCCTACCCACATACGCACATGTAAGCAGATACGTATGAAATAAGTCTTACCACTCTTATGAGTTCTCCTTTGTGCGTCCGATTCTGGAGTCGTTGTGAGCTTTGGGAGGATGTTTGCCGTATATTTTATGACAACTTGGCAAGGTATAAAAAGCCCCACGTGTCGGAAGTCTTTACATCTTTATTTCAAAACGATTTCCTTCCTTGACACCGCTTCCCGGCAACCATTTACAATTGATGCCCATCCGTTCATTCTTACTTCGCCACCATGTCACAACAGAAAGTTTCATTACCCCTGGCTTACTCTGGTCACTAGGCTATTGTTTTATTTGAGCTGTTTAACATGCCTACAATTTTTTAATAAGCTTTATGGGTTGCACGAAAATTAATATGCGCACTGTTGAATGAATATAATAAATTTAATTTGGCATTTAATGCCCATTTTTGCTTCGCTTTATAGATTTAGTTATGAGGTAGTGGCAATTTCCGTGAGTGACGTAAAACAGAAAATGGAAGTAACCATTCTTGATTTCCCCACCACTTTCTTAAATATCACCGAGTGACATCTTAAAGAAGGCATCCGCATGGTAAGTTGAGTTTCTTGAGAATTAAGCCGCTCAGGCATCATCGAATGATCATGAACTATTCTTGTTGATATCTCTGTCTGTCAGTATGGCGAATCATTTTTTGAACGGGTTTTAGGTTATGACTGGAAATGTAGTGGGTTGAAAATTATGAGGCATCATCAACTCTTTCTTCCTAAGTACTCCCAAGAATGAATCCCATAGATGTTCCCAAATTGTATCAGAGATCACTTTACAACATCCTTATTTCGGCTTTATGGCATGGTAATATTACTTTTTTGGTCGCTTTTACTTTTATTATATTTCTGAGCTCAAAGTAATGAAATGTATTCTAAGAAGTACGAAAATTAATTGGCTTATAATAATTTAGTATCAACCTATAGAGCTTTAAAGAAAAGTGTGTTTCTTATTCTTTGTACATGTTTTTCATGAATAAAGTACATGTTTTGTTTTATCCGGTTAGCTTTGGGTTTAACCCAAAAAATAGGAACTTTCAAGAGGGAGGCAGGGGGCGATCAAGAAACGCTGATCAACTGAAATCTTTTAAATAGGGTCCTTCTGGCATGCATTATTTGATGTGAATTAGGAAGATGGTTTGGTCGCTCGCTTGGTGCTACTTCCCATATCTGATTCCTTTGGGCAAATATGTGTCTAAACTCACATCTCGTTATTAGGACGTATTACTCTCCCTAAAATATATAGACTCTTAAGAAATGCAAAATAGTTTTGCCTACGTTCATATCTCTACAATCAGCACTCCATATTGCTTAGGTTCAAATTGCTAGTTTGGTCTAGATGTCTTCTTCAATCCATTCGTAAATTGTAGCTCTTTACACTAAAGAAGAGTTTTTGCGAATTTACATGTCGTCAGTCTATACAACCTCTGGTAGCCCTCTTTTGCTTATCTAAACATGTGCAGAACGTGCCAATGCAAGATGCTTCGTCAAAGTAAAGAAACAACCTAGGGGTTTCTCCGTGACCTTACCTGTCCAGACTCTTAAAAATCCAGCACAGACGGCTATGAAAACCCGCAAAGCTATTTACTTCTTCAGAACAAAAAGGCTCGATGTTTATCCCGTTCCTGATGTGCCCCGTCATAACTGCCGCCCAGAAGCACCTGATCGGTACAGGAAAAACATATCCAAGAACATTCATAATCCCGTCGACGGTATCATCGCCGCCCTTCATCCAGATGTTCAAAATTTTTCAGCAACTTCGGCGTCAGGCTTTCACTTTACGAAACTCACCTTTTCTCAGATTTTATCGTGACCAGGTTTCCTTCGCATCCAAGAAGCAATCCGAAGCTCAACAAGGTCCCACTGTGTCCCGAACACGAGCTCCACGGAATGAACATTTGCATGGGTTATTCCGGGCGAAAACTGAAAAGGGTAATGATTTTGTCCCGGCCCTGGCAGTAGGTGTCGCAAGGCCCATCGAGACGAAGCTGGTATGCAGGGTCGACCGTCGTCTTTCCCAGGAATAAGCCTCCCGGAATGGGTAAGGTGTTTTTACTTTCAGTCGCAATGTATTCCTCGGGTAGACGGTTCAGTCATTTCTTCAGTATATGTTCATTCAGCGCCTGTCAGCCGAATCCCAGTTTCCTAAGAAGGAGAGAGAGCGACAAACGTATATTAGGCAGGGGTTATTTCATTTAGTACAAATCACAGATTGTAATCACGCCAATCGGATAAACACCCGTCGTCTTTTATTTTCTGCTTGCTGTCTTCTGAATGTTGCACTTTTCGACTGTATTTTATTTTATTTACCTATTTTTTTTTTCTTTTTCGTTGTTTGTTTTTTATATATATTGGGTCTAGGTATTCTCTGCAGTACTCTAGTAATCATTTGCCGAATCGTAACGATTACCTATTTTCAGCTGTTTGATCTAGATTTATAATATTTTCTTTTCTATTTATGATATACTCCCTCCCACGTACCGATCGCTCTTCAGCAGCGACAATACATGGTTACACTTGTGTCACCTTGACAGGACAGTGATATGAGTGTATAAAAGACGACCTTCCAGGACGACCATCCTCAATACCCAAAAACTTAATAATTTCTACGAACTGGAAAATAAATATCAATAGGTCAAGCTTACAAATTTATAATTAAGTTCTAGGTAACGTGGAAACAGAGGTTTCTGTTCGTAAACATCTAAAACTAGCGATAGGAAGAAGTGTGCTTGCGAAATGTGTGCAGGTTTTCTTACGAACAATTCAATGTTTCATTTTTTTTTTATTTTTACGCCTCGTAAAGAGCTAAAAAATCATCATTAATGAGCAATAATGCACGTACATAATTATCCTTATACTTCTTAACAACATGAAGTGCTTCTATTTGACGGCCCCCATAAGATGCGTTGTATTGTATTCACGAAGATCCTGGTGAGTATGTTTTTACATAACAAGCCATAAAACTTCTCACCCCTTGGGTAATGCCTGTATGAGTAGCTCCAAGTTTGAGAGATTTTGAAGATGGTGAAATGACCATTTCGATAAAACACCTGAGATTGGGTGTGCAAATTTTGAAACAACCAAAAGTAAAAGGGACAGGAAAAGAAGCCAGGCGACGTCTCTTGAGACGTGGTCTGATTGACTTCTTTCCTTTTCTCTTCTTCTTTTTATTCTTTCAAGATTTTCTCACCCAGTCTCAAGTGCTTTAACAAAATGGTAAACTTACACCAGCTCGCCTCCGTCCTCACTGTGATTTTATGAAATGACCAGCAGCATCGGCCACATCTGGACACTGTCGTCCCCGAGCCCACTCCGGGTCCCACGGTTAATTGGCTTTTATCCTGACCCAGAATTGGAAATGAAACAATTGTGACCAGCTTTAAATGGACCCTAACTTTGGGCCAACCTTTGTCAAACTCAGAGGTAAGAAAGCAGGCTATATTCGGTTTCACTTTAAATCCCACCACGGCCGGCAACGCGATGCAATGGAGCTAATCAAGCGGTGCCAAACGTCCATCGTCAAGGTGCCCTCTGTCTTTGTTGATTTGCCATCAGCGGCTAGTCCAATCACGAAAAAAAAGACAGAGCACGATCGCGGGTGGTTCGCAGTTCTTGATTCGATTTGTCGGTGATGGCAAACGCCCGAAGGCGAAGAGCGAAGTGACATTTCACTTTTGGCGTTCCTAGATCGGCTCCACCTGAAGCGTAGTGACGGTTACAAGGCCGCGATGTAAAAAAAAAACTCTTTCTTTTTTGTTTCTTTTAGAGTGACCTGTTATCGAACCCGCCATAGACGTAGAAATCAACTGAGGCCTAGGTGTATGGTCTATGTAAAAAATGGTCCGCATAATGTTCCTCTGTTTTTGTTTTTTTCTTTTTTTTTTGGTCACAATAATGTTTGGCACTGGACTTGTTTAGATAAATCTGAAACTCTGAAGGATTCACCGGCGGATGTTTTTCCCCGGTAGTTTTAGTTTAAATCGAAAACAAACAAACTCTTAATTATAACTAACCCAACCTGACGTGGCGCCAACAGGATAATACCCACGTGGTGTTAAGTGTTCACCTGACGAAGCACCGGCAATGCAGAAGATAAGCAATAAACCCTGAACTAATGCCATCGTGGCCCTTTTGAAGACCTCTATCATAAACTCAAACCATTTCCGTCAAGAGGCGGTCACTCTAGCCATTTTAATATCTTGACCTCCAGAATAGCCTGTTATTAAATAAACTCTCGGCTCTTAACACGGGAGGCATTTGTTGCAACAATTAATACAGCAAGCCACACCCAGGATATACCGAGGTCCCGCGTTTCTTATGTTGTCTGTGACTATATAGACCAACTCAACGTTATTAGAACAACTCAGTTATAGAACTCCGCTCCGGAGGGGGGTCCCTTTGCGTGGCGCCTGTTAGAGGGCGCGCGCTCCGCATTAATACTCGCTATCATCATCATTGACGGCGCGGTTCTGGTTTTTCTTACGGATAACAGCAGCAGACAACTTTAAAATTGTTTCTGCTGCTGTTGGTAGTCACGTTTTTACTTTTTACTGGCGAAAGGGCAAAAACTAACCCAAAACCATGCTGAACCTCGAGAGGAGTCGGGACTCAAAAGCAGCCGCGGAGCAGTAGCAGACGAAGACGCGTGGATTAATGCGCCGGCAGCGCCACCGAGCTGCAAAAAAAATCGGACACGGTTTCGGACCCCCTCCAATGTACAGCGTTTATGGGAAGTTCCATAACTGAGTTGATCTAGTAACGGTGGACCAACTCAACTTCGTGATGTCACGCCACGGCGGTGGTGCTGCTCTCGGTACTGCGCATGCGCAGATGCTTCGCCTCGGGTGGATCTGGTGTCTGCGAGCGCGTAGTGCCCACAGCCGGTGTGGGCAAGCGCGGGCTTGTTTGTATACGGTGTGTTTGCCCTATTCGCGACTCCAACTAACTATAGGTGGCGCCACTCATTTTCCAAAATGGCGGTTATAGTGAGGGTCAGAGATGCGTGCCGCTGTTGAGCCTGTCTAGTGTGCTGGCTTCACTCAGCTACACAAATTATTTCTGGTAATACGAGGAAGCTAGGGTGTTATAAGCGCAGGTCACCTCTTTATCCTGAAAACAAGAACGGTGTTTAGCGTAATATTTACGCTAAGATGCTCGTTTTAATTCTGGAGCGAAACCGAAACTAACCTCTATTTTGTATTTAATTTCTCGATATAAGTCTTAATTTCGAATTCTTTCGTACCTCAAGATGTGTCTCACATCGTAATTAGTTAGTTAAAGAAGTTGTTCGCGGAAACTTTATTTTGTTACATCCATGTTCGATCCAGGCTGATATTTCTAGTGTAGTTGTTGAAAAAATCAGTGCTGATATTTGTGCGTTCTCGCTGCATTTTCTCGCTCAGATAATAGTCATGGGAAATAATGAACTGCGGGCCTTTTAATGGGTTTTTGAGTATTTAGATGATTAATTGGTTTAACATTATTCTCAGCACAAGAAAAAGAGAATAATTTCAATTTTTGTAATATGTCCACAAAACGTATAAATTAATAAACGCTGTTCTCACTGCAACAACCCAGACGGAATCCGAGTCAGACAGCTGAAGTGTGTGTGTGTGTGTTTTTATAGCAACACGTGACGCATAGGACTTTATATTACATCCAGTGTTTGACTGTTTGTCTATCTTGAAAACGATGTCAGAGTTTTTCATATGTTAAAAAGAAAACAAAATTATACCTTTCTGGAAAGACTGTTATGGTTAAATGGCGTATTTTCGTGATCTTGGCGTTAATTGGGGGCATACATTGCCGCAATTTGCATTAATATTAATATTAATAAAATTCAAATCTTTTAATACGTTATTTTTCAAGCTCAAATATAATTTGTTGCTTATGTTTTAATTTCAAACGCGCGAACAAATATGACAATAAAAAATGTGCTAATTATCATCACTAAAGCCCATTGCAGCATTTTAAATTACCAAATAATAAAATAAAAAAAAGTCTAAAATCACTAAAACATTCTAGCTAATGTGAGCAATTCATGTAAAATTACATTAATTGCGGGTAAAGTATATTTTATATCGAAGTCGCGACTTTTGACAATCGGGCAAAGTCGCCGCCAATATTCGTCCGGACCAAATGCCCAAAAGTAAAAAAAAAAAATAATAATAATAAGAAAAAATAAAACTAAAACATATTTTTATTTACCAAGCTTTTCATAACATTTAGTTTCTTTCATTTTTACGCTCCGTCGTTTTGCCAACCTCAGCCTTTTTAGTTCGAAGAACGCCTACCTGCTTGCACGTCTGCTCACTGCAGCACGTTTCGTTGACGTTGGAAGCAGGTGAAACAGTAGTTAGTTTTAGTATTGCGTTTACGAGAGAACGCAAGTGCTGTGTTCTGCGTTATCTTTGCGTGTTCACACTGCGCGTGCGAGGAGCCTAAAGTTGCGGTCTTGGATGGCGCATGGCGGTGAGGCGCACGCACAACGTGGGGCACGCAACTCTAATGCAAACGCACACCGCTTGCGTTTGCTTCTATGCGCCACACGAAAACTCTCCAGTAAGGTATAATCCCATAGCGGTTGCAGCACTACGTTGGGACAGTGAAGAGTGTTGTTTGCATTCGAAAATTACATTTCGCGAGCCATAGTCGCGAGCAGTTCCGCCGTGCCCGCTGAGTAGGAGAATCGGGGGACCCTCATTAGAGCGCTTCCCGTTTCTGCCGCGGGAGGGCGAGCGTCGAGCTGGTGACGCAAATAGTTTGAGCAAGCAACCTTCCAGGTAGACTTATATGCCTATGGTCCCAGAAAACAAAAAAAAAAACAAAACAAAAAAAAAAACTTGAGAGGTGGCTTATTATCTTTACGCGTTTTCGCATGGCGATTAGTTCTTCGGCGTTGTCGTCAGATTATGCCGATGTCCCATTGTCTGTGTTTCTATAAAAAGACGTTCAGGACTTGCTACTTTCTGCAAGCTACACACGTTGGTGTATCTTACTGAACCCTCTTTAGAAATTAGTAGCTCTTTTTTTTAATTTTGTTTAAAGATAAACTATTCAAACATACTTTTGTTCGTGCACAAATATCAGCTCTCTTTGATCTGTGGCCCATTTGTTCAGTTCAATTTAAAATTTAAAATATTTAGGAACGCTACATATGGAATATTTCACATCAATCGGAAAGAAGAGTTTTCTCGCTCGCCACAGAGGACGGTCTTTGTTTCAGGTGTTTAAACGGAAACCTTATAGGCAGCCTGCCACGGTCGGTGACAGAAGCAACGTGTTGCGAGTTTTCCGGCATTATTGTTTTCGTTGTTTTCACTTGTGCGCTCTTGGCATCCTTCCTTGGCAGTCATTTTCGATGACAGGCAATCTATTTTAGTTCCTCTTACGTTCCTCAGATTGGCGTTCGGTATCGCTATTTATGTGTTTTCATTCGGCATTTCAACGCAATCCTGACAGCTTTTATGTGGAAGGTCAAGCAGCGAATAATAAACAGAGGCAATACTTGTTTTTATAACCGAGAGTCGGTATCGTACCATCATGTTTCTTGTCGTTTTACTCTTTTATATATGTGTTGAAAAATCCTCTAATCTGCTGGTATTTTTAGTTTATACTTACTCGTGTAAAATATAATTAAACGGCTTATGTCAAGCGGTCATAGGTTCATTTATTGTTATAGAGGATGGTATACATGAAATGGTAACTTTTGACTAAGAGAACTGTCACAGCTCCGTCTCATTATTCTACATTCTTTATATATATAGGTCGGGTTTATTCATTACTCGTACATTATATTTCAACTTTATTACCTTCAGAACTAAACAAATCGCGTGTACCGCGCCAGCTTCGTTTTAGTCAAGATCTACGAAATATAAAAAGATCTACGGAAGGCATATATGTCGTTGATTTTTATGACAATTATTTTTACTCATGATTGAACTTGCAATGCTATTACTATGTTTTGTTACTTGTTTAACCTTGACTTTTTTCAGTTGGTTAATTAAAAAGCTTTCTCTGAAGCACCCGACATGTCCTGCAATAATAATATGTGTCGTTATATCGTGCATTCTGTTCTCATAACAATATTGATAAAACCAAGACACTACATTGTTTTTATTGGTAATATGCCACGCGCAAAACTAACGGGTTGATTTCAAAGCTAGCACGAATCATTATTTCTTCGGGGTTAACGCTGGCGCGTAGAGTATAACCATCTTAGGATGATACTTGAGGTAGACATTAGGATACTTAGAAGTGCATGTCGCGATGGTACGGACAAGCATACTATACATTTGGGTAATATATAAAGATTCATCACCTATATAATTATTACTTACTTCTATGATTTCACAAGATGTAAGATCAATTGGGCTTAAATTATATAAAACAAAACGCCTATTGTTTTATATAATTTTAAGCATGTGCGCATTCTAACAAATTCAAATCAAAATTTCATTCGTACCAACATTTTATTAAAGAATAAACTTAATGGTAGTAACTTCTCAGTCTACAAACAGAAACGTTACACGTCAAGCCCATTATATAAATAAAGGTTTATATTTTTCAAAGCACTAAAAAGCAATCTTTATCTAAAACAACCGTCCTCGATCGATCCTCTTTCACTGAAACACTCGGGGGTGACATTTGTATATCTAGTTTACACACTTAGTTTTTGTATGTCTCCTAAGAACTTGGCAACATGGAACATCACCTTTGTCAGTCGTATTTGAGCCGACATCCCAAAAGCTAAAACAGCGTAAACATTAATCGTGAAATGTAGTACATTACTGAGTTATACTCTCAACGTCGCTCTTCATAGCAGCAATAAAACGCCGGGCCCAGCCCACATTCTTAAGACCTCAAACTTAATCTACTCTTAAAAGCAGCACACTCCTTTTTTGGCATTTATAGAAACAGCCACACGGAGTCAGTTCAAGAAAACCCTCTTTAAGCACAACACAGCAAATCCTAAGCCCTAGAGCAGTGGCTCTCAAATGGGGGTCCGCGGACCCTTGGGGGTCCGCGAAAACATCCTAGGGGTCCGCGGCGCCCAGCCTCATCAGTCAAGCCCCGAAATAAAAATTGTCTTTTCTCAGATTGAGAAGAAACGTTCCAATTTTCCGGTGAGTTTGCTCGTGTATATGTGCAATAAAAAAGTCTACTTCACACTAGCCCTTAGTTATATCCATTTATTAAATCATTATAAAAATTAGCCTATATTTTCCCTTCCCCTCACCATGAACGCGGTCCTTCATTATCTCCGCCGATCTCCAAGGGGTCCGCGAAAGATCAATGGCTGAGAACCACTGCCCTAGAGGCTCGGGAGCTGCATCAACATATCCTGTGTCTCGTTTTGTAGTTGACGGGACAATTCGGGCTGCTAAAAGCGGCAGTAGAGCACTATAGTTCCAGCTCCAGTAAGGTGTCTTTCAGAGCGTCTTGAACGCTTTGTGTCATCAGCTCCACCCAGAGGAGTCGGAGGGGTCCTGAGAACAAAAGACCCAATGTATGGACGACGACGTGGAGTGTACGTCCACCGCCCGTCATTCCAATGTTGAGGTGCTCCAAAACCACGGGGGTCAACTCCTCGATGCTCGAGCCTGAGTAGTTACCAGGGCCCCTTGTGATGAGTTCTCCCTCGTATCTGAAAAATATTTGTAAACGGGTATATTTATGTGAACAAATTTGACAGAATGATGCAGTTCTTCTGAGCTCTGTGGAATCCATAAACTAACCCTAGTTTAAAAAAAAAAATTGCGGTAGCTTAGCTCGGCTATGCCTGGATATACGTCGCGTGAGCTTATGCGCACAAAATGAGAGGCGTTATCAAGCGGCTCCGGTGCAGCGTCAGTCTTGGCTACTGCGCAACGGAGGCGCACAGCTGGGCACGTGGCGGCGCCAGTGCGTCTGCCGCGGCTATGACGTCACTCCTCTGGAATGCGCAGACCGTCGAGGCGCGCGCGGTGGCGGCGGAGCCCGCGGCGGCGGCGGTTCCGGCGCGCCAGTTGTGTGCCGTGTGACGTCACTGCTCCTCGCGCTTGCACAGACCGTCGAGGCGCGCGCGGTGGTGGCGGAGCCCGCGGCGGCGGCGGCTTCGGCGCGCCAGCTGTACGCCGTGTGACGTCACTGCTCCTCGCGCTTGCGCAGCACGGAGCACGGCTCATTATGCGAGCCACATGAAACTGCTCAACCTCGGCCAGTGTAGCTCACGCCACAAAAAAACTTCTTTACAAGCTTGTCGATGTTCATAACCCAAATATTATGACGAGGAACAGCAGAAGGTATCGAGAAAGTCAAAATGCGGTAATTTTATCCGTTGTTTATGGCGACTGCGAAATTCCTTTGACAGTGACATCACATGCATTGGGCGAGACATTCCACTTAGCCAGATTTACAAGATTAACAATGGCTAAACTCGATCATGTCAATTAAAAATTTATATATATATATATATATATATATATATAAACATATTTATTTTTTTAGTGTTACAAAATATTTTAATGTAAACTTTTTTGTTTAATAAAAGATAGACCCATTGGTGGATCCTTAGGGAATGCGTTAGCATGACCCTTGGGAAACACCACACACATCCCACTTTGGGAAACGCTGAAGCTGACCCCTTCACTTTTCTGTTTTGGCCTTCTCTTTTGAGTTTCTTTTTTGCTTTATTTATTTTTGTTCATTCTTTTCGGTTTTCTTACGGGCTCAGCCTTAGCGTGTCCCGAAGGGGGACATGCGTGGCGTTTCCCAAGGACCATGCTAATGCAATTTTTTAGAATCCACAAATGGATGTTCCTTTAAATTATTTCTAGCCTACTTGGATCAGGGCTAGTACTTTTTAACACTCCATTTTGTGGAACATATCAAGGCATACGCGTTCCGCACATTTGCAAATTCAAACTCGCCCCAGCATCCGCGCGCGCGGATTGGCTTCCGCCCCGTGACCTCACCTCCCTCTCGCCTTCGTCCTTCACTACTCTCCTCTTCTCTACGCGGAGCGCTTACCCTTCCATTGTTTTTTGTTCTCAGACGTATGCCGTCAGCATTTCTCTATCATGTGGCTACTAATGCTAACTTATTGATAAATATGTGTTTTAACACGAAGCCCTTAAAACGCACAGCCATTTTTCTATTGAATGACTAATGATTTCTATTTTAAAACGAGGGTACCTAAAGCGAAACCCAAACATGATAAGACAGTAGTTCATTACGTTTCATTCAAGTTATAAGCATCCCTGAATATACCTGAATTCGAAGCAGCCAGTTTGAATGCGAACGCTGAAAATATGCCTAATACAGTCAATACTGTTTAAACCATAGATTCAAGTAAGAGGCCTAAAGCTGTAGCCGTAAAGTCTCAGATCGCCGGAACACGTAGTGACCTTGATAAGATAATCAAATCTGTCCGGCAAGCCGAGTCAATATTTCGTTTTTGTAATGGTGAATCAATGAGTGTTATTCAAGAATACTTGCAATAAGAGGTGCTAAAATCCGCCTTACCCTCATTATGCACTATTAACTTTGTAAATCTTCAATTTATTGAAGTATTTTTAATTAACGGATCGGATATATTGCTTTTTATATTTCTAGATAGTCACTTCAAGGTACCTGATCAAATCTGCAGAACTGATCAAAGTTCCGTTGTGGCCAGAGCAGAGACTCCATGGTATGAATGCACGCACTGTACGGGTGGACCTCAAGCTGAAAAGAGTGACAGTGTCTTCGCCCCTACAAAAGGTCTGGAAAGGCCTGTCGGGTTTCAGATGGTTGATTCCAGTGATTGTTGTGTTGCCCAAGAAGATTGCTCCAGGTATCAGGTGTGTGCCTTCCGTTTCCTTGACCACGTATTCCTTTGGTAGACGCTTGAGTAGTTTGTGCAATTTTTCTTCGATCAGCTCCTTGTCAGGCACATCGCAGTGTTCTGGGTTGAAACAAGTGAAAATAAAAACGAAGATTTTCTTATTCTCGTTTTTTTTTTCTTCCTTTTGTTTTGTTTTTTTTGGGGGGGGGGGGTACCTTGCATGTTTTGAAACGGTTACATAAAAAGGCACGCAAGAGGACAGTAATAAGAAATACAACATCACCAAGTAAAATTAAAAGGTACTGAATATTGGTTAGCTTTGTTCATTTTGTTAACTTGATTTCAAACCCTAATATCAAGATGTTGGGGTTCGGATATTGGACACAAGTCGATTTGGCGCTAACTTTTCTCTCCTCCAAACTAGCGCCCATTGATCAAAGTATCGCGACAGCAACTCGTTACAGCGTCATAGAGTGTTGTTTTTATTATGTACGTCTTGAGACCACTAAAGTTGAAAGGAGTAATGATTTCAAAGGGTGACGTGTTCCGTTCAAGTAACTGTTTCGTTGCTTTAGGTTCTAAATAAATCGCTTTATACAAAGTCCAACTGTGCCGCAAATGTTCGGTCAAAGACTGAAGAGAAAACGCCACCTTAATCAAATATAAAATGGGTGTTTTCTTTGCTATGTTAATTACATTTACAGGAAGATTGAAATCTACTTCTGTAGAAATATATCAGAAGTTTCAAGAGCTTGCCTGTTGGAATAAGTCTTCAGGTTATTAGAGGCACTTAAACCACGCTTAATATAAAAAGTAAACACGTGGATGTTCTTGATATTGTGCTGTGACATCAATTATTTCGACGAAAATTACTCTTCCTAAAAATGCGAACTTACATCGAGGTCGTAATATTCACGTCTTCTTTTCTTCTTCAAGAACACTTCAGCACTCAGTCGTTTTCTTTTTTTTTTTCTTTTTTTCACTCTTACTGAGGAAAGTATTGGCTCAACTTGAAGCTAATTTAAAAGTGTAAAAAATACACTCTGCTTTTTGAATATGTTAGTGTGTTTCAACACAGCTCTAAATGATTGAATTTCTTAATTGGTGCATCACATTTCCGAGGTCGACAGCAATTGCATCAGAAAGTATGTACGAAGACGTACCTGACTTTGAAGTTGCTTCCGACAATATACTGGTAATCCAAAGGATGGCTACGATGGCACGGTTCATCGTCATTCTTTTACCGCCGAATAGCTGAAATTTATTTTCATAGGACAAATATTAGAGACCACATGCAGCTGCTATCCTTAAGGAGCTTGACAAACTTTTTACTTGTATACGACTTATTAACTTTTGCTGATTAGAACTTACTGCTTTCATGTCAACCCAGATAATGAAATATATCATTGTACTCCTTTCTTCACAGTACTTGTCTTATCGCTATTTAGAAATTTACTTTGTCACATTTCGCCGTCATTAGGTAAGCTTGAGAGGATAAACACCTCTATAACGTTGTTCTTTTTTGAAATACCAATTCTTAACAGTTCAATAAAGTCGCTTGCTTTTCTTTAAGCTTCGCAGACCCACTTCAAAGTAAAGAACGAAGCTCTGTTTTTTGCGACACAGCATCAAACACTTCGTAGACAAAACAAAAACATATGTATAGCTTATGTTAGCGTGGACGGCGGTTAGTTTAAATTATTTTATTTTAAAGCACGAAATGCTTTCTAACGGTACCCCCAATCCCGAAATTATGTTCCTTCCGTCCATTCGTCCGTCTGGGCATTTTTCGCTAAATTTAGCGCGGAAACTCGAGTCACGTGACCTATACACCTTGGGAAAATTGACAGCTTGTGACCTATGCGCCGATTCATTTCTCCGCTAAATTTAGCGGGAAATTTACGTCACGTGTCGTAAACACCAATTCAGTTACCCGCCAAATTTAGCGGAAAACTTGAAATCTTGTGACCCAAATGCCATTATAGTTCCCCCGCTAAATTTAGAGGGGAAATCGGCGTGATGTCACCTTCGTTTTCCCCGCTAAATTTAGCGGGAAAAATATACGTCAAGTGACATACCAATTTCTTCTAATTCATTTCATTCATTATAGGACTTTGAAGGCAAAGCTCACTGGCAATTTTTTTATTATCTCATTTAATTACACTTTTAAAGAAACTAGATAGCTCTATGGCTATAACATAATTTTTTTGTAGTTTGGTATTTACAATAGGTTTTTAATTTCAGAGGCGATGACGTTTAATATTTGTTTGGGGACCGCGGCTTCCTCCGGAAATGCTTTTGCGTCCCACAAACACGAACAATCAGAAAAGGGGTCTGTCGTCAAAGCAAATGGCATGCTTCACGTTGCAAGAACGCAAACCTTCGCGTGTAAGCTGAAATGATGCCAGGAATCAAAACGAGTATGTGTTACGCATTCCACGGACGCGTCATTGACGCAGATAGGCATACTCAAGGTTGTAGTAATAGGCTCGCGTTATTTGCTGCAACGCCGGTGCCTAAACAATTATTCAAGCATGCAAATCACAAATTCATACTACATAAATCATGTTCATCTTCGACATAAATATTACAAGCATACTTAGCCTTACTTCCTTGACCCGTTACAATACTGTCATAAAGCGTCCGCAAGCCTTTTCCAATAAAAGAAATACTCGTTTTAAATTTATACCTACGCCTCATCATCCTTGGTTTAATTTAACGCAATTATATCAATGCCCTCACCATATTCACATACTGCTTAAGAAACTGAAGGCGTGGCGCGTCCACCGAGCATCTCATTATCACTCCAAAGCCAATCAGGTGGCGGCATTAGACGATTCGAAAGACGAAGAACCAATCACGAAGTCAGAAATATGAACAAGCCACGCCCTTTGTTCCTTAAGCTGCCACTGACAAGAGCTGAACGCATCGCCATGAAGAATAAGAAAACCTAGGGTCACAAAACGTGTCTATATGCTCCGATAATCTGACGAAACATTCTTAAGATGGCAGCTCGGCCGAGTTGCTACACTGCGCTGCTACTATGACGAAAATTGTCTGACAAAATTTGAAGAGGGTTTTCCCTTCTTGTCGCTTTTTGTTCCGTTTCCACCTGAGTAGTTTATGTCCGCCGACCTGTTAATAAAAATCACTTACCTGTCTAGCAAGCCGGCCGTCAGCGAATCCAAAGTTGAATGAGTCTGGAACTAAGCACGTTGTACAAATCCCGAGACACGGCTAGGAAAGAGTGAAAACCGGTTCCAAGTGTTGCGTCGGTCTTCACATTTATTTGGCATTTGTTTTTGTCCTTGGAGGTCCTTCAAGATATTTCCTATGAGACGTGCGTGATCACCACCTGTTGACTTTATTGTTGTTTCTTTGAAGTCGGCGCACGATGAAACGATATTGCGTACCGCAGTAAGATTCGTCCGATGGCCTCCTTGCATTCTTCCTGGCGAGTTAATGCCTTGAATGAAGATTATCTTCCTTCTGTACGACTTTCACGTCCACTATAACCCGGTTACCGCCAATGCTCGGACTACACTGTCTTGCCTTTATCCGATCAGACTCGGAAAGATTTTATCGGGAAACATTCGTCGGAACGAAAACGAGAAGCATCGGTAGGACTTTACGCTCCTCTAGATTTGAGATTAATTAATGAAAACCAAGATACTAACTTTAATTTAATTTTTTTTTTATTTTCGCTTAAGATTTTAACCTAATTGTCTTGTGTGCAGTTTGTTATTGATTATGGTTTCATGATATCGCTTTACTTTTCGCAAATATATTTCACAGAACTTGGTACGAGGTTCTTTAAAAACTACGCCTCGCAAGAAAATTATGAACGGTTCATTTGGTGACTGCCAGAACATATAATATTAGAGGCACTTTGGGCCTCTAAACTCGTCAAACACAAAGTTGGTGCCGAAGTTGACAGAGCGCACCGATTGGCCTATCACGACGATGACTTCGCGCTTTTTTCGCCGACGTCCAATCGGCGCGCTCCGCGAACTTTCGGCTCAAACTTTGTGTTTGACGAGTTTAGGGCCCCAAGTTTTTGATAAGTAAGCTAGTGTTTAATAAAATAATTTTTTTATTTTGCACAGACACCTGTACTGACTGAATTCAAACAACGTCGTAACCAGCACATAAGGTTTTTTTATATATGTTTAGGACAGGGAAAATACTTTGCTCGGTTCGGATTAAATAACCTCTTAACGCATCACTTTTATTTTGATTTCTAAATATCTCAGTACTAACAGTCAAGACAAAACAAGAAAACGAAATCTCGGAGGTGTATTTTTTTTGCTGTATCATTCTTTCAACAGAAAATAGACACCCCCTCGGTGGCACTTATAAATTTGGATTTATTTATTTTTTTTTGAGACGCAACAAAACGCTGCACAATTCAAGATTTTCTGACACTGCCTTTGTTTTATGATATTATGCAATGGCTAATCATTCCTAATGTGAACTTTACGTCCACTGAAAGCAAAAAGGCGCAACTACTTTCCTCCAGTCTCTAGTAACCGGCACAACGCGTCAAATTCATCACAAAGCCATCCTCCATCCAGAGAACATAAAAATTATGTATTCTCTCTTTAAACATATGTACGTACGTGAATCTATAGGGGAACGGCACAAAACACAATGGAAGTTTTTACTGTGTTGTGTGCCGTACATGGACACCTCCTGAAATTGAACAGACCAACTGATCGTCGACAAAGCACGTGCCACTTGGTGGCAACTCTCAAATTCTGATACCTCCTCAGGTCGTAGTTTCCAAGCCCGCACCCTGCTTCTTCGAGTAGGAGAAATTAATCCGTACTTTAATATTGCAATCAATCGGTTTTTATTAGTCACTGACAGCCTAAGATACACTGGGTGTGATGAGCCCTAAGCACCTTGCTGTCGCTCCGGGGCCAATCAGAATGCGTCATCAGCCAATCACAAAGCCCAAGAACGAATCAAGGAACGTAAAATAAGCCGCGCCCTGCTGTTCTTAAGCTTTCAATGTTTATAGAGCGGAAAGCGTAAAATTCAAGAAATGCAGTAATTCAGGATGCACATCAAGAAAACAAACGTTTTCATCGGGGTAGGCAAACCAAATTTATTGCGTCGCTTCCAAAGCGTCGCTCAGAGCCCTCCGGACATTCCTGTTCGTCTCCTCAGTCCAATAGAGCCTAACCGGTCCGGAGAACAAGTGGCCTATTATGTTAACAGCACTGTCAGCAGTATTACCTGCACCTCTAAACCCGACGTCGTAACTTTCCAGCTGCACCGTCGAGAGATTCTCGATCCTTGAGGACGTGCCGCCGTCGACAGACTTGCTGGTGACCAGTTCGCCTTCGTACCTCACGGTACGCGCATTGCTGACGACAGTTCCGTTGTGTCCCGAACAGAGACTCCAAGGAATGGACACCCTCATGGGGTATCGGGAGCGGAGGCTGAACAGTGTGATCTTGTCCTGTCCTCGGCAGAATGTTTTGTACGGCCTGTCGGGTTCGAGGCGGTCGAGGCCGCGGATGGTCGTACTTCCCAGGAAGATGGCCTTCGGTATTAGGAAATCACCCCCCGTGCTTGGGACAACATATTCTTCGGGAAGCTGGCTGAAGAGTTTGTCCAGTTTTTGATCAAACAGCGCCTTGTCCGGAACGTCACATCGTTCTGTGTGGAGAAGGAAAAACCAAGGCAGTGGCCGATAACGTAGTCATTCACAATCGGGAATGCCAATGGGATGCGGAAGATACTTCAACAAAATTCTTTCGTAGTGTCGGTGACAGGTCAAGAGAGGAGCAGAAGCTCCTCCCACCTCTTTCCATATTAGCATAGAAGACCCTGGAGAGGAGATCGCCTCCTCTCCAGCATTCGCTCTGTTAAAGTGCAAAGAATGGAGGACTCTGTCGGAGGGGCTTCTCCTGCACTCTTAACATGTTACCGTAACTGTTATATCTAGCAGTCTTTTCCTCTAGTCTGCGAATTGTTTCAATCATCTTTGATATACAACCTCTCATTATCATATTCTAAAATGTGCACCATGAGATTGTTCTGAAATATTTTTTTTTTCTCTTTTATTTACTTGTTGCTGTTTATTTCGTTTGGATTAAAACAATATATCTTAGGTGCAGGAAACCCATGGTACTAAAAATATATATTAGAAGATTGTTTTTTCCTATCATGCCGTGGGCTCCCCAACAAAATAAAACCTGATCTACACCTTTAGACGATACTTAAGCCACGCTTCTTATGTTAGGAAGCATATTGTTATGAAAATAGCAAGGCCTGTCACGAATATAGGAAATATTTGCCCTTTAGATTTACTAGAAGCCGTGTAGCAGTTCATGCTTGTAATAATTACTTTATAATTTTTTAATTCAAAATGGCCAATAATTTCGCGGGAGTGCTTAAATAAATCTAATTTTATGTTTCGTGCATTATATTACCGAATATATATAGATTCCTCATACTCACTGGACCTTGCACCATCAGTCGTCGTCCTATGGGAATTCAGATGGGAGGTACAAGCACAGTTGATAGTATTACTCGCGATAGTTGTAACATTAACTTTCTCAACTAATTTATTTGAATATATGTTCAAGGGAGACAAAGGCCTGTCGTGCTTGACGACCGAATGACCTAGAATCCAATCAGTTCTCGCTTCTTATGTTTGATTTTTTATGATTTTTGTCTTCATGTTGTTTTGGTCTACAAATGTTCATAAACTCCAAAAATTATTGTCCTATTCAGAAGACTTCACTGAACATTTTCCCTAATCGATGCATTTTTTACTCATATTTAAGGGGTAGCCATAAATATGCTTACCTAATTTCACAATTTCCCTGGACGACGCTGCGCTTATGCAGAGGATGGTCACCAAGGCTCCAAGCAGGGGCGTCATTATTCGAGAGGAAGCTACAAGAATTAACAAGATACTGGATGATGTGCACAGTCCATAAAAATTCCTAATCACTCTGTCTATAATTAGTAGCCCCATCGCTCGGGTGGTTCCCGTTTCGACCCATCCCCATATCAACCTTCCCGTTTGTACCTTCCCGTTTCGACCCGGCTCAAAACGACCTTCTCGTTTCATCCTTTCCCATTTCGCCCTATCTCGAAACAACCTTCCCGCTTCAGCCATCGTTTGTTATCAGTTAGGTTGGTTCGTTTGTATTGTTTGTTAACAGTTTATTAGGTTCAAGTGTCTAATGTCTGTTTTCCTTGCTGACCTCACTTCTCCCTCTCCCGAAACAACCTTAGAGACCTGGCACCGTAAGTAAACACGGCGTCAGGGAGGGCTCACCCGAATATTTACAGCTTCATTGATTTTATCAAACGGAATAAGGCTTTGGCAAGGGTATCTTTGCAGCAGCTTGCAAAGAGTGGTGCCGTGCGGGCCAGGGGGCTCAAGTGGGTCAGCAAGGACCATAAACTATCAGAACTGTAGTGTCGCCTTTCTGATGGCACGATTTCCCTTTTCGACTTTCTCAACAAGGCGAAGGCATTTTCTGGTCTATAATATTTTCCTGTGTGCGCCAGTGTTCAGTGTTTGAAATCGTAAAAGAAAATAAAGTCGGAATCATATGCCCGTCACCCTGTCTGATTTATCGCTCTCCAAAATATCAAGATCACTAATATGAGGTTTTAGAATAACGTACGCAAGCACTTTGGGTACCGTAGAAATAACGTCGCAATGGCGACGCTATTTTTAGCTTACCCAATGTGCTTGTGTACGCAAGACTTCACTATTGAACGTAGCACAAACAAGCGACCGGCAATGTTGCTGCTCATCTCATAGAATTAAAAGGCTGCCATAAAACCTTTTACTGTCTTTGGAAGTGCTCATCTGAGCCTGTGCCCTAAGCCAAAAAATGTGGTGCTTGCTAATACAATTTCGAAGTAAAATTAAAAAAAAAAAGCGACAAGGTCGTCTCCTCACTAACGGTGTCGCAGAGTGTACATGAACCGTTTCGGGGGTGCGCGTTATGGAGATCATCTTGAAATAAAAAAAGCAAAAACATTTTAGGTGGTTGAAGTAAGAATATGACATTACTTCGAAACTTGCTTGAAAGAGGTGCATATTTTTAGAAACCATTGGCATGCAATACTATTTCAGAACATATATTCTTAAGCAGTGAAGGTGCACAGACCAGGGCTAGAACGATTAGACATTTTGCGAAGAGGTTGCGATGCGCAGGGTCTTATACGAATGGGTTGAAAAGGGACGGGTTCAAACGCAAAGGGTCTTTCGAGTATCGGTTCAAACGGGACGGGTTTAAATGAGAAGGGCGTTTCGGGAATGGGACGAAACGGGACGGGTTCAAATGGGAAGGTCGTTTCGAGAATGGGTCGAAACGGGATGGGTTCAAACGGGAAGGTCGATTCGGGAATGGGTCGAAATGGGACGGGTTCAAACGGGAATGGGTTGTTTCGGGCTACACCCCATCGCTCACCTTACATTTATTGAAACAAATCCTGCATTTGCACTTGTTTTTTTTCATCAAACTTTTTGGCCTTACAAATTATTTCTTAATACGCTTAGCTAGAATTATCCTGGCTCATGACGGAAAAAGCAAGAATAAGGAAAACGCAACCACTTCTTGTAGTCCTAAGATGAGCAAAATATTGAACTCTCACACCTTTTTAATATATTTTTTTATAAGGGCTATTGCAAAGCTAAGAAAGGTAATCTGCGTTACATATGTCGTGAGCTGCAAGGATTCATTACTATCAGTTTGTGGTCAATGCTAAAACTTGTTCTCTTCATTTTGTTATAATTTTGGTTATATTTGGGTTCTTTGGTTTTACGTTTCGAATCGCGAATTGGTTTGACAACAAATAAAAATATTTGTATTGAAAAGTTGTCTGCTACTTCGAGGTTTCCACGGGGTTCCTTTCAAGTTAATCCTATCGGCTCTGACTACATTCATATTTTTGTATTTCTTTCCCTCAGGGGGGATGTGTTTGAGAGGCCCTATGCTATGTTATTTAAAACAAATAGCTTATCACTTTAGAGGTTCAGTCATCTTAACAGTTCAATCATAGAAATACAAATCTCAGTTTCCGCTGAAAATAAATCATAAATTGTAATCTCTCACCTTGATGAAAAGAAACCGGTACGCACGAGTCGGATCCTGAACAAGTTGTGTTTATAAACACCAGACGTGACAACGGGAGATGACTAGGCGAGGGTATAAACGGAAATCACGTGATGTTGTCGATGTATAAATACCCATTTGAGCGCTGATTTTACCCTTGAAACTGCGTCCCGCCTGGCACACGTGCTAACGATTATCACATTACCGACATACATCTTTCATTGTCGACTCAAGTGAGTTTCTAGCGATCCCCTGGTTTAGTGCAGTCTGCGGGCTCAAATGGTCTCCGGGATAATTGCCTTGCGCCGCGGCGTTTTGCCAAATGACGCGTAACCTTTGTAAGCGCTTCAATGCCACCTTCGGCCACTGAGCTGAATAAAGCGCATTTATACCCCATGTGTTAACACTTTAACCAAACAGGTAAATTCACGTGTTTGCTTCTGCGAGAACGAAACTATACACAGAAATATTAAAGCATGAAATGCTTTTTAACGCTACCACCAATCACAAAACTTTGTCCTTCCGTCCGTCTGTCCGACCATCCGTCTGGGAACTTTCCGCTAAATTTATCAGCTTAGTTTCCCCGCCACATTTAGAGGAAAAATTCACGTCTCGTGGCCAAAACATCAAATTAGTTCCCCCCTAAATTTGGCGGAAAATTGACGTCACGTGAAAACGTACATAAACTCAGATACCCGTTAAATTTAGCGGGAAATTTTGCGTCTTGTGATCGTATATACCAATCCAGTTTCCCCTCTAAATTTAACAGTTACATATACGTCCCATGACGCACCCATTTCCCCTCATTTTCTCTCCCCATCTTTCCCCTTTTCTATCAACACCTCCTCCACAACCCAAAGGGATGTTGTTCTAGTATTTAATGCACTATAGGAATTTGAAGGTAGAAGTCGCTGCATATTTTTGTTACTCCTATTTGTTCCTGCTGACGACCTGTCTTGCACAAGTGTGTGAAATCGTAGGAGGGTGATTTCAGAAAAGATCGACCAAAGGGTGGCTAGTCGACAATTTAAAATCAACTGATATTTTATATGCCGTAGCCTAGTGTCTGGTACAAACGAATCCACACTTTTTTTTTGACCAGAAGGGAAATCTGGGGACAGGAAAAGTCGTGAGGCATGAACAGGTGAACAGTTGCATGAATGCGCACAGATGGAGGAGGCACGTTTGAAAGTGAATAACTGAAACGATAAAATTAGCAGGATTCTAACACTTTTTGGAAATAAACTATGGGTACAGCTTGCTTGTAATATATAGTAATAATATTTATTCAAATTATATTTCGTTTTCTGAAAATTGCCAAACATATCTGCTCGAACGACAAATGCAACATTTGGAGGCCTGTATCTCATGAAATAATTTAATCACCATCATATACTTTTTGGATAGTGTTTTACTTATATATGGCTGTTATTTAAAATATATATTAGGTATTTGAGGGATTGGATCGTTCTGACATATATTTGGCAAATACGGGGAAAAGATCAAACAACGAAAAATTGACTGTCCCTGAAACTTAGGCAAGATATACCGTAACAGAGTAAAGCCATAGTTTGTTCTACACCTAGGTAAAACAAAGGTGTCTTTTTCCCTGGTTGTATAAGGCGTATTCTGGGGCACAGTAGAAACAATATGTGAAAGGAAATGATCAATTTTTGCTAATATATTGTTTTATAAAAACACTCAAATTTATATTCAAGTAAATGTATATACAGGCGCAATATTAAACTGCAAGTGAGCTTGCCCGATTGGGAAATTATATGGAGCTTTTGTAATAGTACGTAACATTTTCTTTTGTAAACAAGATTCTTCTGAATATTGGATACTGTGGTATTACCCCAGAAAAGGAAAAGGAAACAGTAGCTTAAGTACTAATAAAAGAAAGCGTACTGAAGAGTAAGTTTTTTTTTTTTTTATGAAGAACGGGTTTATTGCGTGAGGTAATTCCAACAACCTTAGAAAGGGCCAGACAGATGTTGTTTATGTGGGCGTCCCATGTCATGGTTGCAGTAAAACTTACACCAAGAGATCCAAAAGTTTCTACATACTCGATGATGGCATCACTCAAAACTAAGGGCGGTCGGTGCATCATAAGTTTTCCTTTAGGACGAAATATTGCAGCTTTAGTTTTCTCTTTGTTTATTTTCAATGGGCGCGTTCAGTAGCGCCTCCCTTGCCTCCGAACGGAGTGACTGGAGTCAGAGCTCTTAGATTTTCTCGCCGGAAATCGTCACCAGCCAGGAAATGACATCATCTTTAGCTCCTTTGACTCTACGTGCACCGTCTCCGGACTCGGTGCTTCGGAGCTTGAATCCGCAGCCCCGGAGTTACGTGCACCGGAAGTGACTTTTGGCCGTCCAGTGGAAGGAGTCAGTGACTCCTTGACTCCGGGGCCGCTACTGAACGCGCGCAATAAGTTGACTAATGACCACCGCACTAATAATGTCAATACTCGGTTAGTAGTGCCAGCTAGTTGTTCAACGTCAGAGGAGGAGAAGAAGTCAGATGAATTCCAACGAACCAAGTAAAGTCCCGTTCACACGCTTGCGACCTCTTAGAACCGAGTTCCTTGGAACCTCTTAATATCTCTTACGACGAGAGGACACACTGGCGCCATCTAGCAGCATAAACGTGGCGGTCCGGCATATCTCTATTCCTCTCGCGCATTATCCTTTCTTTATTGGCTCAAAAAAAAAATGTTGTCAACGTTATAAACGAGCTTTTCTCATAGGTACTACGCATATTTGCCCTCGAAAATCCCGCAAAACCTTCGCTCTTGTGAAATGCAGTTCCAGCGTCACCTCATAGATGGCGCCAGCGTGCCAGTGTGTTCTCTCGTCCTAAGAAAGTTTAAGAGGTTTCAACAGGTCTTGTCTCTCTCCGTCGTACTCGATGGCAAGTGTGTGAACGGGCCTTAAAAAGAAAAAGGTAAAGCTTTTTACTTTATTTTTTCGTTACTGCCGCGCTTTGCAAAACGCAAACGCCAGCGAAGGACTTCTATTACCGGAGAATATTAACGACCCTTTTTTCCTCCACGGCTGTAGTAATTTATTTAAGCGTTTTTAGACCGGAGATAGGCGCATATAAAAGTGAATCTCCGATTGCAAATATACATTAAAGCGTTGATTACATTGTAATAAACATCAACAGAGTAAAAAACTGTAAATGTGCCTTTTTATTCGCACGTTTGTAAACCAGCGAACGCAATAAATAAATCATATTAATCGATTAAAATATAACGATTAATCGGGTTACAGTGTTAAAGCGATGCACAGCCCAAGTTTAGTTTAATTATCAAGACAGAATCATGTCTGCTCGTTTGAAGGCTAAAACAGTATAAAGTGTATGTCTTACCTAGATTGAAATATCCCTAGAGCATCCGGAGCTTCGAGGATGTCTGATCGGAGGCGACCAACGGCGAGTGTTGAAGCTATAGACTGCCCACACATTATGAACGGGTTTCCCCCGTCGTAGATATTTCTATTTGCCACTACAGGGACCGGGAGTGACCTTGAAGCTATTTCCTGTCACCCTCCAATAAGTGCTTATGTTTCTAAACACGCTCCCCTTCGTGTGGGCGCGTGTCTACTGGCCCTTTCCCTGCGAGTCGGCATCCAACCTTGGAGGCTTGCTGCAGACGCGGTAAGTGAGCTGATGCCCTTCTGAGCATTGCGCAACGTGTTAGTAACGTGCATGGCGTGCAACGCCCGGAAAATAAGCTTGAGCGTGTCTTGTTTTTTTTTTTTTTTTCTTCGAGACACTGGCACCACTTCACACTGCCCACGCTTCCTTGCAACACACCAGTGAATAAGACGTTGAACTGCTACCCCTCAAATGCCACACTCGCTGGATTTGCAATGTCTCCTTCTCTTTTGTTTCTCTGGGCACAAACGACATTTGAAAGAACAGCAATTCTACAGGCACGCGACCGTCAGGAGGACTCTGCGTGAGGGGTGTGAGAATCAAGACAAACAATTTGTTTGTTTTCTCCGCGAGTTGGCAGCATTGGAGCTCAACTGGGAGAAGTGCATCGCGCTCAAGGCGGCTACGTAGAGCTACAGCAGTCCTAAAGTAGCTGTCGCCTGGAACAACTACCTCCCAAAAAGCCTCATCCCTTCTCAAGCATCCCTCGTAATATTCCCGAGTTAACGCATTCCATAGTGCCCCCTTGAGCTCGAGGATCTACAAAGACGATATTTTCGACTGTCTGACTTCGGCCTTCACATTAAAAAAAAAAGTTATATAAAAGGTACATTTGGAAACTCTCCACACCTGGGAAATTACAGCAGGTGGAAGCGTTTGGTTAAGCTAAGAATTCCTATGTCAAGACAACTCGTAATCGTGTTTCCCATAAGTTAATGCCCTACCGAAAGTTTAGAGCCCATAATCATCTGACCAAACGATTGCAATTATTCTTTTATCTTCCATAAGAAGACGACGGACACCGGATCATCAGAGTGTGTAAAGGCAAAAAACGTTAAATCTCAACAAGAAAGATAAACAAAAAAAAAAAAGTGTTTTCATTGCAAATGTTTATAAACCAGATTTATCTTTTGAACAAGTCACCACTTAATTTTTAATCTTTCTTTTCTTGCCCAACTGCTTGTACTGCACTGCGGTGGTATCTAAGCGTTTGACGACGGATATTAGACAATAGCTACGAGAAGAAACCGGTTCTATATTCGCGGGGTGCTGCCTTGTTGAATCAGCAGAACCCGTGAGATCCAGAATGTATCGGAGGATTTACGATACCACCTGAATGTCTTAAAACAAATTTCACCCATTTTTTTTTTGGCAATATAAAGATATTCAGTTAACATATATGATAATCCCGGCTGATAGCGATAGATTTGACATTCGTTGACTATTGTCGTGCGTAGGGAATTACCAGGAGGTGTGATGACGTCTCCTTTCTTTATCTTTATTGTTGCACTAAATGATCCGTTGATTTCTAAGCATGTATGCTTACATACCGTAGAGAAGCTTTTTGTTTCACAAATATACTAATGTGTACCTATATAGTTGTTGAGAGCTCGTACAACGCGGGGCGTGTGTTTTTTATCTTCATGCTTATTGCTTCGTTATTTGTTCTTCGGCATTATTATCGGCTAAAGCCGCAATCCCATCGAGTGTGGAGCGATCATAACATGGTCGGTATTCGTCATATTTTCTGTTTTTTGTAAGTTGTCATTGGCTAAAGTGTGCTTGAATCTGCCGAAGTTCGTTTTGGCTATTTAATGGACACGCCTAGAAGATGCAGGTGCCGTTCTTTGAGCATTGCTCCAAGCATCGTCTCATTCACGCGCAGGACCGCAACTCGCGTTCAAGGACGAAATGTTTTGATGTTTCCTATAGGTTAAAGAAAATCGCGCGTCGACGCGGTCGACGATGTACGTGCTGGGGCCAAATTTGTCGGTCGACGATTTCGCTTTCGGTCAATCTGTAATCTACTAGTATGTCCTCTTGTTCGGGTCTTTGTTCTTGTTTTTGTCTTTTTTACAAGTTTTATCAGCTTTGTCAAGGCTACTCGTGTAAGTCAATTTATCTCAAACCGAAAAACAAAATGAACACTCAAAGAAAATTAATATTTAGTTTGTCTTAGGTCAAAAATTGTAGAAATAAAAGAGACTGTGAGAAGCCTGGCAACCTAGTTAACTTCGTTTCTTTTTCCTGACATTTCTAAGGGCGGAGTCTCGCAATTTATTTTTGTAAATGCGAACCTCAATGTGGATTATCATTACGTCATGAGCGTCCTTTCCGTACAACGCAACCTGAAACCACGCATATTTGACACTGCATAAAGGATTACAATTCATGACAGCCTTTTGTAACTTTAATTGCGTTTATTGACCACCATGAAACGTTAATTTTTGTTCCGTGCTTTATTCTCTGCATACGCAGTTCGATCATTCCTGAGGATTTTTTTTTAATCAACCAGTTGGAAGCTGGCTGTTGCTTCATCTCCACCTGTATGCGGTCGTGTTCGACGCTAGGATCACTTCAAAGGGCTCTTTGTTTTGAGCAACCAAAAGCATATCCGGTCATTCGATCTTCAACACCATAGTATGGGCCCGCGTGTCGCGGGATGAGCCGTCGACGGCCGGGGGCCAGACACGGACAAAGAAGAACAGGATAAAAAGGAGCGGTAAGCTGAAAAGGGAGAGACTGAAGAAAGGCAGCGCGAGACGAAATGCCAAGGGCCGTCCGCTGGTCTCCTTCTACCTCGGTTCAACCCGGCTCTTCAAGACCGGGAATCTAAAGGTCCACCTGTTCAGCTGTCCCGCCTTCGCGGGGATCAAGAACGACAAGTGACCGACCCAACCAGACGACGCATCCCTAAGCAGCGTCAAGTGGTGCAGCGGACCTACTGGAAGCGTTCATGCAAGTAGAAAGAAAGACCGTGCTGCATGGCCTTTCGCGTAGCAACTGAACATTAAGCTTTGAGAACATAATAGCGCTTCAAGACAGGGACGAGTGTAGGAACGAGACAACACAATGCGCATTAAGCGACTGCCATTTTGCTATATATCAACCACGCGTGCTTCCCTGATTGATATCGCTTTTATTATTTTTGGTTTGTTTATTTCCTTCGTTACTTAAGTAATTATCTACTGAAACGGTCCCGTTGTCAAGGCATTAAATCACAAGAACCCAAAACATCGCAACACAACTCAAAGACGCAATCGCTCGACGAAGACTCTCTTCAAGACCGTAAGTCAAGACTTTCGAACACGTTCAGAGGCATAGCGTCAGCTGCGCCCAGACCTAAGTTGAAACGTTGAGTCGGCTGCGTCACGACTTAATGGGAAACGAAGTAGAGTATGCCCCGCCTGCGCCAGTCAACTCCTGTTAATTTGAATAAAAAAAATATTAAAACACCATTGTGCATACTTTCTATATAATTCACTGGTCGCGTTGGCTTCGATTTAGACCACGTATTAAATTTTCTGTACTCCATTGTACCTTAAGCTTACCGTGCGATGGAAGCTGCGTCCTCGTTGGACCAGTCATACATATACATTTCGCTTCCTACAACGAGGCTCCCGCCCCCACCTACCATAGAAATTATATTCTAACTCTAGAAGAAAAGGTCGGCCATTTTCCCATGCATTCTGGCTGCCGCAAGCGGCGGAGCATAGAGGCAGATTTTCGGGGTCCCACACATGGTTACCAACTGCCTTCCATTTCACGAATATAATTATATCATCAGAGCAGTTTCATGAACCTCAACAATCCACGTACTTACCGTTGGAAAGATATTCGCGTTCCTTTCGAAGCTTTCTTTTTGCCTAGCGCGCAGGTGTGCGACCTTGCGTCAACGCAAAACTAAACCAGATAAGCGGCTTCGTGGTATCGTTTCGAGAGGCGCGAGTTGGCGCGCCCCAGAAATACGAAACCGCGCAACCACCAGATTTTCGAGATTTTGACAGAAGCGAAGTTAATGCAGCGTAATGAGTATATTGCTTTTCATAAGTGTTAGAATAGCTCAAAATTCAGTTTATAATGTTAAGTTATCAATGTTTATTTTGCTGAGAGTTTTCACTCTTCGCGATTACCATTGCGACTGTCGTCCTACAGCTGGCAACTTTGGTTTCTTTCTCTCGTGTTCCGTCGCTCTCTTTCGCGATCTTTCACTCGGGAATCCAGATGTCGGTGCATAGGATTTGCCACTCCTCCTCACCCATCTTTACCCCCTTGCCACCTACGCGCTGAGAGCGTGTTCCGGTGACGAAAGAGAGGTGATTGATTGGTCCGGCAAGTGCGTAGCTCTCGTTGCGCTGTCAAATTAAAGGTGAACGGAATGTTCTGAACTACGTCTGGTTGTTCCACCAAGTGCTGATTTGTTTCAAGAAGCCGGTCCAGCACTTTACTTTTCAACTGATTTTTTTTTCTAGACAACTTGTATGCATGGCACCGACTTCCGTTCCACTTGAAATACTGGGAAAAACGTGCCCTTGGTGGGTCATAACTATAAATGTGGAAAGCGTTTATCAAAATAACAGTGAGTGTGCAGGCGAGCTTGCGATAAATTATCATAATGTAAATCTCAACCCGCGGTTCAAATTAAAATGTTACTATGAAACATTCAAGTCGAAGAAAAGACAACAGAGGTAGCATGTCTCAATTGAGACGTTCTGCTACTGTTATATTTTTCTTCGAATTAAAGGATTTTTTTTTTCGAATCACAGTCTCATCTGTTACATTCTGATTAAAGCTTATATGTCTTCAAACCGACGATAATTAGGCGCCATGGTAACAGCTTCAAATACCTTTTGTGTACAACTTCTTTCTTTACTACCTGCGAGAAGTTTCGTAAATACCGGATGATTGCTTAATTAAAAGTATCAGTGGCAATTAAATATATAAACTAAATATATAAATTCAATATAACCCCAGCTTTTTACTCTTAGGAAACGAAACAAGTAGTTATATAAAGTACACCTTTTTTTTTTTAATAAATCAGGAAAATATGCTAATTAACTAAGACTTTTCTTTGAGGACTCATTGGTCGAAAATGATAATTCCGTTTAACAGTAACGGATGGTATCTGCAGAGAACTAATGACCAATAGCGTAGAAGTTGTATTGGCAGCTACTTGACCTTTGACGAAACTGTTATAAAGTGATAAGATACGTAATATATTTAGTATTTGTATTCAAAAAATTTACAAAATGCCGTCAAAAATATCGATTTTCATGTTAGATGCAATGAACCAGCTCGAGCTTGGAATAGGATAATGACTATCGAAGCCCTGTCACGTGCTTGCTTAATTCAGTTCTTCTAGAGCTCGCTAAAACGCACCTTCGACGAAACGTGTTATTCCTTGGACCCAGAGAATTCTGACGAGTCCCGACAGGATAAATTCCAGCGCTTCCTCAATCGCATACACGATTTCTCCACCCCCGCTCATGCCGAGGTACACGCCTCCCAGTATCACCGGCGTTACATTCTTGACCCTACATAATGTCCAGGCGTCTGTCTTTGTCGCCACAAGCTTTTCCTTTGAACCTGGGTGATTCCACGAGAGATCGAACCTGCAGGTCCACTCAACATTTTTATTTTTTCTGGTTTTTTTTTACATGTGATGTACACACAAATGAATCGCACGAAACTGAACTTTTTTTCTCGAAAACGCTTTTTCACTGCGAGAAAAAAAATGTTTCAAGATTTCGCGACGGCCCTGCTCTCACCGCGGACTGCATTAGTTGCCACATTTGCGGTCCTGTGGAAGGCAGGCAAAGAGTGGTAGGCCAAAAATGGTTCCTGTTTCATGTAGGACACCAAAGTTTAAGTCAACTGCATGCAGTTATTATGTGATTTATAAATTAAAAAATTTTACAAAAAATTCAAAACTTTAGACCAGGAGCAACAAATGCACCAACTTTCAGGCCTTCTACCTCAATATGTATGGCATTAGCGACTTTGAAAACTATACATAATATAGGCCAGAGCATCTAAATTATACCTGCAAAATATGAACTTGCCATAGAAAGAGAAACATAAAAAACATTTTTTTTTAAAAAACCCAATTTAAAAACAATACGCATATTGAAAAAAACAAAATAAAAAAAAAACCAGGTCTCGATTTTATTAAAACTCTGGGGTACAACTCTCATTAGGCCAGGCAAAAAGAATGTACAAAAACATGTTGCATCATTTGCTTAGTACAAAAGTTCTGAGAGGTGAAAGTTGCGGTTGAGAAGCGTCTTGACTTCGGCGTTTTTCGCTTCACCCCGCTGCTGGTATCTTTCTTTTCTTTCTTTTTTTTAGGAAAAGTAAGTTTTTTTGGTTTTTTTGCCACAAATAAGAAAGCTATGTGTTGTAATTCTTGCTGTAATAAAAAGCATCTTTCCAGATTCTTTTTTATTTTCATTTCTTGTGGTTGTTTACGGGCACTCATGAAAGTTCACACTCCTTAATCGCGCTTGTACTTCGCATGTCTCGTTTATTAAAATTGTACGGAATAAAAGAACGACGCCTCGGGTACAAGGCTACGGGGCGCTTATGTTACGGCGAAGCCAAGGAGGAGGTTTATTTACGTTTGCCATGCGGTTCGCGGTCGCTGTCAGGAGCTAGTCAGATATTCGAGCTCCCGTTTGCAGCGGGGGAAACGTACACATCCCCCTTGGGTCCGCCCTCGTAACATAAGCGCCCCGTACCTTTGTACCCGAGGCGTCGTGTCTCTTCTACAGTTCTAATAAACGAAACCCGAGTAGACTTCAGCCTAACTCCGGCACGAACAGTTCCCTTTTTTCCTTGCGGTGGAGCAATTTTTAATTTATTTCTAAGAGGGAAATTCTAAAATGTATCACAACAATATCACTACGAAGCGCAGGGTCTCGTTAACTTTTTTTTCTTCTTATCTTTGGGTCTATTTTGTAGGGTTCTCGCGTGATAAGTGTGGGGTGGAGGAGTTCTAACGGGCATTGATACATTTTTTTCAATGTCCAAAAATGCGGTAAAAAAGAAAATCTTTTAGGCAATGGAAAAGACACAAAAAGAGGGACGTTTGAAGCTCAGCTACTTTTTTTGCTTCCACGAATCCTCATACACCCAGAAACCTAAGGCCGACTACAGC
Organism: Ixodes persulcatus; assembly: GCA_013358835.2. Taxonomy (NCBI): domain Eukaryota; kingdom Metazoa; phylum Arthropoda; class Arachnida; order Ixodida; family Ixodidae; genus Ixodes; species Ixodes persulcatus. Next base: position 72,387 of record JABSTQ010003589.1, read on the forward strand.
CATCACTGAACTTTCACAAAGAGACCTACAGTTACACCAGAAGAACAGGTTACCGGACATCGAACACAACCTTGTATCCCGAACATTGGTCACGTAAAAGATACACACAAATTAACGTTCAACCTTTCTCGCCTCGGCCTCCCCCGCCCCCCCCCCCCCCCCCTTGAAGCTGAGCAACGAATACAACCTTCACAAAGGACTGGCACATTTCAAAACTGGCCTTCCAAAATCCCTACCCTCTTCTTCATTTCCTCGTCTTGCGGACAGAAATTTCGAGAAGCAATTGTTGTTTATCGAGAAGCTAGTGTTATTAAGTTCGGACAAGAGACTTTGTTAGATTGAAACATGTGAGGTTGTTGTAAAACGCTCGTGCAAAGTGGGGTAACAGCAGTGTTGTAGGCGTTACCGAAAAAAAAGTAACGAAATGCGTTACTCGTTACTTGCAAAATAAAGGAACGCGTTACCAACCTACGTTACCTCAGAATAAAAGGAACGCGTTACCGTTACCGTTATTGATAAAAAGTAACGCACGTTACTGTTGCGTTACTTTTTATTCACGAACTAAAACATTTGCTGTTTTGACGTTTTATATGTGCGTAAGCGCCATAGCTAAATTATGTCCATGCGGTAACTTAATTACCGTCTCTTTTTTAGGGTTTCACCCAAATCGTTACAAGAAAAGACGCGGAAGTATATATGAAGCTGATTTATAACATGTTGGCACGGAACTTAACAGAAGAACCGGCCTCCCTCACTAGCACAGAAATTAAGACCAGCCGAGATTGAAACTTTGAATATATTTTATTCACAACATGTCGAAGTACAGATAGTTGCTGTGAACAAGTTCCTCCGTTACCCGAAGCACACTCCGCTGTTGTATTTCAGCAACAGCTGAATTTCGGAATTTAGTTTTGTTTAAGTTCTAGGATCGAAGTAAAGTAACGTAACGTAATTTCGTTACACGTTACTCAAAATAAGTAACGTAAGTACGTTCCCCGTTACTGTCTTGAAAAAGTAACGAGTACGTTACTACGTTACCAAAAAAAGTAACGCGTTACCGGTAACGCCGTTACTTGTAACGGTTACCGCCAACACTGGGTAACAGTACATTTGGCTCGTCTGAATCGCTCACGACAAAGATGAATATGTCTGAAAGCTGAGATTTTTAAAGGTGAATATGTCAACAAATGAAACCTTGTTTCACTCTTGTTTTTTCTTTCCTGGTGTCATTCAGCATTCGAATTCGTATGTTGCCATTTGATGGAATAGATAAAAACAACAAAACAAGCTTTTTTATCTAATTGAATACAGCAATACCCAAAATACTAATGTAACGTATATGTAACGATACGTTCCATTTTTTTAACTCTAATTGGAACGAGTTCTTTTTTCACGGATGGAACTTGTAACGGGAACGCGTTCCAAAAATCAGAAGGAACGAGGAACGAGCTTTCGTTCCCTTTTTTGAGGAACGTGTACAACACTGGTGTATGCCCAGGAAAAGCACAGATGCAGAGCTTCACTGCGCGTGAACTTTGACTCTGCCTGGTTCGTGGCCACTGGAGTTGGTTCAGTCTAGCTGAACTGTCGCAGTAATTCACCTTGATGCGCCCAGAGTTGCGGATTTTCCAAATAGTCTTCAAGGGGAGGCTTTGACAAGTCGTCATATTTAGGTCGTTGTTACGTTTTTAGATGTAAGGAAGGAAGCGCATGGACAACTGTTCGTGCCGGAGTTAGGCTAAAGTCTACTCGGGTTTCGTTTATTAGAACTGTAAAGAATAGATACACGACGCCTCGGGTACAAAGGTACGGGGCGCTTATGTTACGAGGGCGGACCCAAGGGGGATGTGTACGTTTACCCCGCTGCAAACGTGAGCTCGAATATCTTACTATTTATAGCTCCTGACAGCGACCGCGAACCGCATGGCAAACGTAAATGAACCTTCTTCTTGGCTTCGCCGCAACATAAGCGCCCCGTAGCCTTGTACCCGAGGCGTCGTTCTTTTATTCCGTACAATTTTAATAAACGAGACATGCGAAGTACAAGCGCGATAAAGGAGTGTGAACTTTCATGAGTGCGCGTAAACAACCACAAGAAAAAACAATTTAAAAAAATCTGGAAAGGTGCTTTTTATTACAGCAAGTTACAACACATAAATTTCTTATTTGTGGCAAAAAAACAACAACTTACTTTTTCCAAAAAAAAAAAAGAAAGAAAAGAAAAAGATACCAGAAGCGGGGTGAAGCGAAAAACGCCGGAGAGCCTTTCAAATCTGGAGAAAAAAACAGAATAGACTGGACTGACCACACTGGTTGCGTTGACAGCGGCTTAGACCCATGGAGTATAGTCTCTGTGCCCCATTCAGCTCTAGGCTGACAGTTCTGTGGAGGCTACGTTCATGTTGCACCAGTCATACGCTTATCTTTCGCTTCGTGATCAGGTAGACAACCACACCTACGCGTACGCAGCGAGACTCGGTGATGAAAAAGATGTGGTTGATTTTTGCGGTGAGCGTATGGCTGGTACCGTACTATCAGCTTGGGTGTAAACAGAGTATAGTGAACTACGTCCGACAGTTCCTCCGAGTTCCCATTTATTGCCAAGCAGCCATAACAAATTTTCCGACTGAGCGTTTTATTTTTCTCCACGATTAATCTACATGACATCCAAATCCGTTCCCGCCTCACCTGAAATGCTCAAAAAAAGATGCCCACACGGAGGACGAGAAAAAAAATAAAGCAATCTCATATATCCATGAACCAAAGATAATTAAAATAAATACACTAAAACCCCGTTCTGACGCCTTGGGAAACGAAAGAAGTAGTGATAAAGAGCAAAACATTCTCCTTAATAAATAAATTTCATATACCTCCGCAATTTCACGCGAGCTTTCGATAATATTATTTTTGATCAGAAATTGTCACTCTTATGTGTGCGGTTCAGAACAGCCACCAAAAAAGGGACGAGACATGCACCCTACTCCGGAATATCGGGATAGCTTCTCAAGTAAAGGTCGGAAGCCAACGCGGTGCAAATTAACAAAGACCTTTTCTTGGGAACTCATAAGTATAAAAAATAAAATACCTTGCAACAGTAACAGGATCTATCAACGAAAAACCAGCAAAAAAAAAAACATCAGAGCTCCGCCGAGTGCTTCTTTGGTTTGTGCTTGAATCTTGTACATGGCTGGAGCATTCATCTTAAGGAAACTATTCTAAAGTTATCAGGGGTGTAATATATGTGCATTAGTTTATTTAGAGAATGTACAAAATGCCGCCAAATTAGAGATTGTGATGTTCGATGCAGTGAAACCAGCTTGTTCTTGGAACAGATAAATGACTCTTGAAGCGCTGTCACATTCGTACTTAGTTCAATTCCATCAAATTTTGCTGAAACGCGTCTTCGACGAAAGGCGTTATCGCAGAGACCCAAAGCAATCTGACGAGCCCCGAAAGAATAAATCCCAGCGCACCCGTAATCGCAGAAACGATTTCTCCGGCGCCGTTCATTCGGAAGTACAAACCTTCCAATGTCACCGGCATGACATTTTTGATTCTATATTCTGTGCCGCTGTTCGTTTTTCTCGTCACGAGCTCCCCTTCGAACCTGATAAGACCAGCCTCAGAAATTATGGTGCCGTTGTGTCCCGAACAAAGCCTCCAAGGGATGTGCATGCGCAATGAGTGCTTGCAACGGACGCTGAACACGGTGACCGTGTCCTTGCCGCGGCAAAACGTCTTGTAGGGTTTGTCTTGCTCGAGGAAGTGGAGGCCGAGGAGATTCCCTGCTCCCAACAGGATGGTACCTTGAAGCAGTTCTAATTTTGTGTCATTCACCAGGTAATATTTCGGGAGGTTGCTTATCAGCTTGTCGAGCTTGTCTTCCAGCTGAGCCTTGTCCGGGACGTCGCAATCCTCTGAGGAATAAAAAAAAAAAAACAGTCGTGCACTATGAAGCCCCCTTTCAGATACTAATTAGATAACTTTCTCTCAAAGCCTTCGTACATACTTCTGTATTTAATATCTAACTTTTGCATTGTATGTATATCGGTCACTTTATCGTTTGCACTATGCAGGGGCGGATTTAAAGGGGGGGGGGGGGGTGCTACACGAACGGGTTGGCTACAAATCTGTATGTCCGACAATATTGAGAGATTGAAGCAATTTATATTTTGTTTAATGGTGACTAAAACATTGCCTCATATCTCCTGTAATAAACAATTTGCTAGATCACCGAAGCGCCCCGGCCTGCACTTGAGGAATCATGGGAACGGTGGTCCGTCAGTTTCCCAGTGATCGGTAATTTTGACCATTCCGATGCTTACACACTTTTCAGTGTAATATGCAGTTATTCTGAATAAGCGTCGAGATTGCAGAGACCTGTCATATCCCTTTTAAAATTACGCGTCAAACTTAGCGTTTTGCACATTGTGCATGCGATTCACCCTTCCACCTTGCCAAGCTTCAAGAAGTTCTCACGATATTATTATTATAATTCTTATGATTGTTGATTCATCAGCAAATGCTTAAAAAGTCAAGAATACACAGCAGAAAGCCAGAATTTAGTTCGGAAACAGCGGAATTGTTTACAGCATTTTAAGCGTTTCAGAGTTATTATCAGCTTCTTTGAACCTGTAGAAGGATGATAATATTGTAAGAGATTTCTTCAGCTCAGCCTGGTTGAAGGGTGGATTACATATACCGTGTCAAGAAGGCTGACATTTCCGAGAAATTTAAAAAGTCATATGACAGTTCTCGCCATTTTACACGACGCTTATTCAACATGTCTCCAAATTACACTGACATCCCGAAAAAAAATATTAATTTTTGCCAGGCGATTTAATATGTTTTCAGAAGACTACCCAACCAATATTTTGCTATAGGGTCACATACATTTTTAATAAAGTAAAAAAAAAAAAACGCAACCGATGGAAACTGAAACTGAAACATGTGCAAGGAGGCTAGCAGTAAGCTCGGAGGAGAGAATTGCGAGAAGTCATGTAGCTATCACTCCCTACCCATTTTGTTTTTCCCACTTTTTGGGAGTCTGAAGCAGATAACGACAGAAGGTACGTTACTTGAACAGTTTGTCGGGCGATTGTTTCGCACTTATATCCCTTCCCCTCGTTGTTCCGAGGTTGAAGATCGATTGTACAGTACCACGAACCAAACAGTTCCGTACTTGCGGTTCCACATGCTTCGCAACGCTGGTCCGTCTTGCGCCGCCATCGCACTGTCCAGCCGGCTGAACGTCCGCCATATAACAATGACGTTTACGCCGACTTCCTGTGATCTGTGCAACATGTTTTTTTTTTCAGCGTATTTCCAGCCTCTTGGAAGTCACAAAAAATGGGGTTGATATTATTTTATATTTTTACTATTGAATGTGTGCCTCAGATGACCCACGACTTTGAATATATTTGGAATGGATCAGTTGAAACAGTACGTGTCCGCGGAAATGAAAGTGAGCGCGCCTGAAACCGGCCTAATCTCAACCTACTCTTTTCCGGAGGAAAGAAAACCAATTTGGAGCCAAAAATTGTGTTCTGGGAAGTTGGGCTCACGTAAGTCATGTTCAAATAAAAACATCAGCATGCATAAACACCTTGTCCGTGTCTCTTTATTACTCTCTCAGCGTCCAAACCATGATTTCTCGAGTGCAGGACGGGGCGCGTGGGGGATTTAGCAAATCGTCGATTGTGGAGTGACACAGCACGGACGGTTCTTCAAATGTAAAGCTATTTTCAGCCTCGTAATCCTTCCAATCTGTATTAAAGGATATGATCTCTCTGACTGTCGTACATCGCACCTTTACAGTCCATAAATCATTCCTTGTTAAACTAAATCTCTATCATCGTTTCAGCCGCCGTAGCATCTCAGTGTGCAGTGACAGCATATATAACTATTTATTTGATTACCGGTGTAACCTCATGTAAAAAATTATGTTTTCAATGTTAATTTTTCCTCGTACATAAAAGTTCAATGGGTCTACAGGTGACATTTATTATTTATAATCTCATTGCGTAGTAATAAAAACAGAAATTATGTATCCGCCATTATTTTACACCGGCCCAGAGAAAACGTTTTTTGCGTTTTATATTTTTTTAAGTAAGGCTAAATGATAACATGCGGTTAACGCCATGTCAGAGTTAGGCCTATTTAGAAGTCTCATACAGAAGAAAATGCGTAGATATACATGTAAGACATAGCTGTACCTGATTTTGGAAAGTCCAAAGTTAAAACCAGATTGAAACAAAGGAGAGTCAGGAATGTCACAAGGAATGCCATTTTCGTTCAAAGGCTTGCTGTAACAAAAAACACTATAGTTAGTTACATATTGAACGCCTATTCTTCAGAATTCTTGTTTAAAGTTGCACAACAAACTTTATAAATGAAGCAGTACTTTCATTATACCTACAAACATTTAAGCCTTTTTTTTACGTTGTTCTTGGACTTCGACATTGTGTAATAATGATCAAAGTTGCAATATAGGCAATTTGGTTGATAGCAAAAAAAAAAACAAAAAAAAACAGCCAGCAAGCTCGTGTACAAGAAAGACAGCTAGTATGGAGCTAAACAGGACAAGCTCCGGCTCGCAGCGCAACATTTAAACCTAAACAAATGTGTAGCTGAAGCTGAGTGCTTGCTTTATTTTGTTTAATTTGTCTGCAGTATTTTTTTTGTGCGCTGTTTACATTTTATGTGAAATATTGATGATCGTTTTCATAACTCGAGTCAAACGTTCGAATGTGTGTTAAATTTACGCCGATTTTATTCATTGAGGCCGACCTAACATGAACACCCAACACCACATCCCGCAGCAATATTTTGTCTAGCGCTGGGAAATTGAATGATTACCTTTTAGATTAATCGATTAATGCTTCAAATTCAGATAGATTTTTAATGGCTAATCGCTTGACTTCTAACAAACCAAAAAAAATAATAAAAGATAGAGATTTTTTTTTTGTTACTGCCGCGCTCTGCGAATCGCAAACGCCAGCAAAGTAGCTATTTAGCCTGAGAATATCAACGACACGGTTTGCCTACACAGCTGCAGTAATTATATTTAAATGTTTTTAGACCGGAGACGAGCGCATATAAAAGTATATCTTCAATTGAAAATACACATTCAAACATTTATCACATTGCAATAAAAATCAGAAAAGTCAAGAACTGAAAATTTGGCATTTTTCAATCTTATCAATGGGAATCAATGAACGCAATAAATCAATCGTATTAATCGATTTGGGGATAAAAATTAATCTGGTTTCAACGTTAAAGCGATGCCCAGCCCTAGTCTAGTCTAATTACCAAGACAGAATAACGTATACCTTGTTGACAGATAAACCATAGTAGAAACTTGCGCCATACCCGGTTAGAAACAACCCTAGAAGTTCTGATCTGATGCGACCTGCGTCGACTGGAATAGCTGTAGAGTTCCTACGCCTTATAAAAGAGTTTCATGAGTCGTACCTATTGCCACTCGCCACCGCAATGTCCTTGAATATCCATGAAGCTATTTCCTGCTACCTGTTAATGATTTGTTTTTAAACACGCTTCTCTTATTGCGTGCATGTGTCTGGTCGCCCCTTCCTGCCTGTCGGCATTGAACCTTGGCGGCTTTGTGCAGATGCGATTAGTAAACTGATGCCCTTCTTAGCATTGCACAACGTGCTAGTGACGTACATAGAGTGAAACTGAGCTGTTCAATGCTCCTCAGTCGATGTTCGAGAGGCAGCGAGCCGGTCTGGGCGTACGTACGCCAAGAGAGTTGAAATTTCATTCTAATGTGCCAACGTACACGTTGGCACATTAGAGTGAAACTTCGCCAGTTTGTAACATAACCCCCATGTCCCTTCTTGTACAATGTTGCAGATAATGCCTGCAGAGAGTGCGAAGAAACGCTCGTAAAGCTTAAGCGCGGCTTGATTTTCCTCCAAGGTAATGGCACCACGTCGCACAGTCCGCTCTTCCCTCGCAACACACCTGTGAATAAGACGTTGAACGGCCACCGCAAACGCCATACTTTCTCAGTTTGGCACTGTCCGATTTTCGTTCGTTCTTTGGTCAAAGACAACATTTGAAAGGACAGAATTTCTACACTGAGGAGACCGTCATGAATCAAGACAAATCGTGTGAGAATCAAGACAAATCGTGTGTTTTTCTTTTTTCCACGGGTCGACAGCGCTGGAGCACCACTGAGAGAAGTGCACCACGCTCAAGGCGGCTACCTACAGGAGACCTAAAGTATCGGAAGCCTGGTGCAACTACCTCACAAAAAGCCTCACCACATCGCAAACATCCCTCGTAATGTTTAAAGGCATCACATTCCATAATGCCCGCCTGAAGTCCAGGATCTAGTAATGCGATCATTTTGACTTTCATATTTCGGCTTTCTTATACATTAAAAGCATTCATATAAAACGTATATTTCGGAACTCTCGACATCTGGTAACTTATAACGGGTGGAAGCGTTCGGTTGAGTTAGTAATTTATATATTAAAACAGCTCGTAATCTTGTCACAACCCTAAATTCAAATGCCCTATACTCTAAGAAAAAATGGAGGAAAAAGGCAGCAACGGCGCGTCTTCCTCCCTTCTACTGACGCGCCCCCAAGCGGACACGAGAAGAAGGGAGGAACGAGACGTTTTCCTCCTTCTCCAGGCAGACGGGAGAGAGCTTTCGCCATCCCGACTCATCTGCTTTCGGTTTCGTTTTTCGAGCACGTCGCTCACGTTGTTAAATTAATGTTGTTGAGTTGATTGAGCTTCAGCGGCAGCGAAGGCCGCCTGTAGTTCCGTCTTCTAGTCTAAACGTGCAGAACATTTCGGTTGCATTGACATTTTTACCACTAATTTTATCAAACGAGCAAACGAAGCCGCTAGAAACAGCGAAGTTCTGGAGCAGTGCCAGCAGCGCTACGTACACTGGGTAAGAGGGCCGTTTCTAGATTGCGGGAGGGGACGCCTTTTTTGGAGGTCGATACGGGGCAGTAACGTCCGTGATGTCTCTTCCGAAAACGTAAAAACAAGCAAAAAAATTTTTTAACGTTTTGCGGAGAGCTTGTTGCAGATGGTTGTGTCTAGTGTTGGGGCGGGGGGAGGCGGCGGTCGCGGCGTGTTATTGTTGCAGTGCCACTGCCATACGCCAAAGAACAGAGGCCAGATACACGAAGCGATCTTACGCCAAGAATGTACGTACGACAACAGCTCCGGAGCCGTCTTTCCACGATCAAATCAACATGACCGACAACGTCGCTCAGTTACTTGGTCGCGACGACCAACGGACATTTATTTTTCTACGTGCTCTTCTCATGGGTCCCGATTTCAAGCAGCAAGAAAAAAGAAGGAAGTACCCGAAACCGGCCACGACGAACATGAACGCTGGATCCAGAAACAACCAGGAAAAGGTACAACGGCAACGATGCCACCCACCGAGCGAGCTCTAGGCCTAGCAGGCACTCCGACTCGTTGCAGCGTCGCCGGTGTTGCTCCGACTGGTCCTTGGCCAACACCGTCTGCCCACGACCGACCAGCTGGCTTCCTGAATGGAATACGCGCCCGCGCGACCCTTCCCGTATTATAGTTTGAACGCTGACGAAGGGGTCATTCTCTTCCCCTTGTCATCTCCTTTTCCGCGGCTGCGGTGACGAACGCTGTCGATTCTATCTCCTTGTTTTGTGTGATATGGAGCTCAAATAAACGCCGTATGGATTACTTTCGCAACACGGTATGCACACTTTGTTATTAGTGGGCCATTTTTATTCTGACACGCCTGTCGCCGCGTTCACGCTCAATTGTTTCCGATAGTAAGCTACGCAATGCCGGTCCCACCTTTCTTTGCCGAGTGTCACGTCAGTATCGACTGGTACTCGTAAAAGATCGGTCGCGAAGCACTTCGATCAAACGTACGCGTCCGCTCCGAGTGTGCACAGGTATTTACGTGGCTCTTGCTGACACTCTCGTCGCTCTCGTAGTTGAAACGTATCTTTTTTAACGTCGGCTCGCTCCCGCATCTCCGAGGCGGTGAAAAACGCCGCGGCAATACGTTTCCATCTACGTCGCTTTGCAAACGACTGGCACGGGCCGTTTTTTACCAACTATGACAGTTGTGTTGACTTCAGAGGAACGAGTGGGGAGCATACACCGGAGGAGTACGCGAAGTGAAGAGGCGAAGATGTCAAGGTAACAAAATAAACCGGACATGACGTCACAGACGTCAAACTACTATTCTGCTACTTCGCTCTGCCCCGTATCGACCTCCGAAAAAGGCATCCCTTGCGGGACCCACACGCCGAACTACAGTAGCGGAACCACGCGGAACTGTGTCGACGTTTTCGGCGTTATGGAAATCGCAGGAACTGCGTCCAAGGCAGGCAGGTTTTCCTGTCGGCTGCCTGGGTGCTGAGTTCGGTTCTGTTTTCCCGTGCCGAGTGCCAACCGGCGTTCAACGTGGTTCTGTATTTCTGCGTGTCGGCAACATAGCAGCAACATCGTGATGGCAGTGTTGTGCGTAGTGAACAGAAGACTGGAATTATCGCCGATGTGACCATGTGTTCGCGTATCAGTGGCATAACAGCGAGATGAGATGGCGTAAACTGTCGGGCATTCATGCCGCTGGTCGGGCCGTGATCGTAGGGGGCGGGGTGTCGCAGGTTGACATTCCGCTTTACATTAAAGAGTTTAAGACCACTTGAGGAATTAGGTGCAGTCGATCGACGTGCGGATAGTCATGTCGGAACGCTGGTCTGAACGGTAAGCTCCTATTGTATAGGGGCCAGTGTGACTGTCGGTCCCCGAGAGCGATTGCGCTCTGGGGAAAAGACTGAACAGTACGAAATCATGACGGAAAGTACGTATATTTATAGTGGAGTTTTAGCAAAAAAAACAGGTAAAATCGAATAAAAAAATCTATCCTTTATTTTGCTGTTTGAATATACTACGGTTCCTGGAGAAACTGCCCTCCAAGTGGCGCGCTGGAATGAGCGCAAGAAGTGTTCGAGCTCGCCACGGCGTAGCTCCGTACATTTAACACCTGCCGCAAGTCGCGGCTTTGACTGCATTCAAGTTGATCGAAAAGCGATTTCTCTGCCCGTGAAGCATCACTTCCAGCTGAGTGAATATCTGCTCTACAGAGATTAATTCAAGACAGCAATTTCAGCCGCGCGCGAACACCACAAATAGAAAAACAAACACTACAATAGAAATACTGGCCACGAAGTGCCGTGCGGGGAAACAAACTCATGGCTTGGAACCGCATTGGAGCGGCTCGATTTATTAGCTTGCAAATAATTACGGCATGATCGAGCGTTTTCTTTTTAATAAGAGATTCATACCCTGAGTCATTGAAAATACTCTCAGATGTATGACATTGCTGGAAAAAAATCAACATGCTAAGAATATTGTTTATTGCTTAGGGAGTCACCGAGAAATTCCGTGAGTTCAAAACGACCAGTATAAAAGACAGAAACGCAGATATCGGAGGAAGTGAACGGATCGGTGTGTTGATGTATTGATGTTTATATGTGCGATGCACGTGTATGCGCTCAATGTATGTTCAACTGATGCTTGTAGTGTGGATAATGTGTCTACATCTGTGTATAATAGAGGTTCCCGAAGTGCACTGAATATTTTTTGTAGAACATGAATTGGGCGGTACCTAGCGCCACCTAGCCTAGCTACTTGCAATTGCTCTGCTTGACCCTGCCATCTGGTGGCAAGCGATTTAACCTCCTTTTACTCTACGCTGAATTGAGCCAAGAGGCTGCTTCGGATTTGATTTTTTTGAGAGCGGCTTCTAGTTTTGCGGGCGAATGGTTTACCACTCCTCCGTGATGTGCGGTTGACGCAACGGTTGACGAAGGAATTGTGGCTCGAGGAATAGCAAAGGTAAGACATAAAGTGCGCGAACTGGGTGCCTGTTGTCTCCGTTTAACATCGCAGTGCTGACGATGAGAAGACTGAGTGACTGCATGCTTTCGAAACGTAAGTTTCTTTACCTGCAGGGGGAAGCCGGCTTCGGAAATAAATACAGTTCGCGGAAAGCTCGTGTTACGTTTATATTTGCTGCTCCTCTCGCTCCGTACAATAGACTTAGCGTTCTCGTTAAGCCTTATTGAGCTGCTCCCACTCAGAATGCACCTTTACCGTTGACTTATTACATTGCAGCTAACATAAAATAACACACTGTGAATTACGCCTTAAAAGCGACAACAAAAAGTTGAGTGACACACAGGACAAGGCGTAACTTTCCACTGAATTAACAGTCACATCCAATGTAAATTTTACATTCCGATTTCCATCACTGTTTGACGCGAACATTATTACTCATCATTCTATCCTTCGGTGTAGTGTTTAATAAAGGAAGCACCTGTAGCTCAGTACTCACTCCCTTCTTTCGCGGTCCTTTTCCTTTCGAATTTTGTTTTATGCGTGATCGCATTAGCTATAGTCACTGCCAAAATGAGCGCGGCAGAGAATGTCTTTTGATCGCTTGGCATCGGAGATGCCAGTAATGACATTACTGTAATGTAATTACAGTAATTAAATTACTCTTTGGAGTAATGAGTAAGGTAATGAATTACTTCTCTAGGCTAGTAATTTAGTACCGTAATGAATTACTTTCAGGCTGTAATTTTGAGAACATTACTCATTACTTTTGTCCTAACTTAGACAGTTCGTTTCCAAGCTTTAAAAAAGAAGAGAAAATTATTTTGCATCGTGAAATGTTGTGAAAGAGCATCAGAGGAAATAAACGACGGCCACCTGAGCGCAAAGCCTCGTACAAAGAGCTGAACAGACCCACAAAAAAGGGCTGGAAGGGCGAAGGAGAAAAGCTCACATGTAGACATCGCTGGAAGGCAACGGCTTACGAACTCCAGGCACGTCAGATTCACTGCGTCGCGTCTTCACGACGACACTATACTTACTTAATCCCTAAGCTGACAGTGCGGTGGGAGCTGCAAGCTAACCAGAATCAATCAAACACCTTCCTTTAATTACCTGTCCCTTTGTCGGCGCGTGGGTATGAACGAGAGCGTGGTTACGTGGCGAACGATAGACGTGACTCTGCTCCAACAAACTGTAGCTTCCACCGTTCATCCCTAAGCTGAGAGTGCGTCAGCTTAAGGGTGAATAGCTCATAGGCTAAATGGCGACGGGAACATCGCCAGCGAGTTAAACCTTAATTTAAAACCTGAAAGGACAGGACAAAAAGATCCCCAGCCTTGTACTTTCGTCAAGCAAGGTCAAACCGTAAGCTTCGACCATTGTGGACAACAAACGACCGGAATAAATGTGTAATTCCCAATGCCTTGTCAAAGCCCCAGAACATTTCGTGCGTCCTCGAGCAAAGCAGGTGACACTCAAAGTATGCCTCGCTGCCTTCCCTTGGGAAGTTTATTCGGGAATAAGCCTACAAGCTACTATCGCCCCCTTTTTTGTCGGGAAAGTACACAATTTAGAAAGCTCGCGCCATTTCTCAACTGGTGACGCTTCTGCTTAGCAATTATCCAGGCCCTTTTTGTGACAATGCGCAAAAACTTGGACTCTTCAAGTGTTTGGGAACAATACTCCTTGAGAGGAATGACCGGGAATGCGTCAACTAGTGCGCTTGGGAGGATAGGATTATACTGCGTCCGACGCGGAAGGGAAACGTTTCACGTAACGACTCCTTGTAAGAACGAGCTGCCATTGCCCGACTTAACAAACTGACACGGACTACAACTTCTAAATCAGGAAGACAGGAACATATCACACGTTTAGTAAGAACATTCACCGTTGAATGAGCAGCAAAACAAGTGAATCGACTGTCTTTCTGAGTCACATCTAAAGAAGCTATTCATCATGTTTAACACTTATGTCATGTGCGCTAGGAAACCCACTGTTCAGTGTGGTTCACTTTGAGGCACATATGGTTGTTGCGGTGTAAACAGGAAGATTTGAGTTTTGGTACATATAGATCGACTCAGCTCTTTGACGTCACATCACTTCGGTGGCGCTGCTATCGGCACTGCTCATGCGCAGCGCTTCGCTTCTCCCGGATATGGTTCTTGCACACGCGCTCTGTGTGAAAACGAGGGCTTGATTTGTAAACACTGTCTTGGTGTATACGGTAAACAAATAAGTATGAATTACTGCCTCAAGGTATTCAAAAGGTATGTTAAAATAATTTTAAAGTAATTTCATTACATTTGGGAAGTAAGTGTAATGTAATGTCATTACATTTAGTCTGTGGTAATTTGCAATGTAATTTAATTGTAATTTTGCAGTTTTAGAAAAGTAATTAGTAATGTAGTTTAATTACTTTTTTAAACTAATTTTGCCATCTCTGCTCGGCATCCAGCACTTGCTTCATGCTTTCCGCGTTCCTTCGGCTGTGCGCGCACGCGCGAGTTTTACGCAAAGCCGAAACGTTGTAACGGAATCCGGTTATGAAAGCAAGGAGTTTGATTAGTCCTACGAGCGCGTAGCTCACACCGCTCGGTCTGCTCAAGCAGGAGACACACGAGCGACGAAAACGGCCGCCGCGCGGCAGTATAATAGCAACCGGTTCCGGCGTCCCAGCGTAACTTCAACGGGACGCAGGCCTCTCTCGGATGTGATCGATACAGATAAAACGTGCGGTGCGCTTGTGGCACGCCCAAGTAGAACGCGACTCCCACTTTCGCCGCTCACGTGTTTCATGCTCTACGGGTCAACGGGATATAGACGATTGCAAGCAAGGCGACCTGACTCCGCCGTTTCTCTGC
>JABSTQ010003590.1:0-38079 GCA_013358835.2 Ixodes persulcatus
TTCTTCATGTCAGTAGGAGAATGTGTGGTTTTTCTTCTTTTTCTTTTTTAAGCAGACAGATGGATGGCATCTCAGAAACCCCTACTCTTTTTTTTCTTTTTTCATAATTTTTTCATCTCTTTTTTTTTTTTCCATTTTTTTTTTTTTCCCAACGAGCACGTGAGCATGTGCTCACGTGCTCGTGAGCACGTATCTCACGAGCAGAAGCACGAGCACCCGACGCCGGCCTACCGCGGACGGACATACAGACATAGCTAGCCCCTAAGGAGCTTCGCCCCTAAAAAGTGCAGTTGGATGTAGCCGCGCGACTTCCGCTGCTCCTCTATATTTCTCCGACCTATGTGCGCAGGTTTCGGTTTCGAGCAGTTGTGTTTGTTGGCTTTATTAAAGATATACGCGACTGTAGCAAAATGACACCAATATAAATCGCCTGGCAAAAAATTAAAAAATATTTTGGGGGGTGTCAGTGTCCCTTTGGGGGGAAGTGGAATCAACTCTCGCAAGAAATGTGAAAAGTTGTTTTCTAGAAAGCCTAAAATTTTGTGTCTATGGGTCTTTCTCTATGCAATCTCTGATGCCCGAGTCCCACTAGAGTGACAAACAGAAACAAAGGACAGCAACAAGCCTCTAACCAGTCTTTCGACACTTGACAGGCTTGTAGAATAAAGGAGGCTATGTTTAAACACGAGCATCATGCATGCGAGGGTATCTTTGGCGGGCTTGCAAGCACTCGTGCTTACTTTACGAGCACCGAACGACTAAACGCCTGCCAAAGGTAGCCTTGTGAGCACGCTGCGTGCGTTGGAGGCTTGTCCGTGTCGGTTGTTTTTGTTTGTCGCTCTAGTGGGACTCGGGCATAACTCTTTTCAGTGAAAACCGTCGCCAAGTGCCATAAATAATACTTACATCAGCTCAGGTGGCAAAATATTTCTTCAAATGCACGAGAAACTAAGGTTTTTCAATCGTCTATTTCTCTGCGAAGGCACCACTGGTACCGGTAGAAAGCACATTTTGTCGTCTTCCCGTTTCCCACACCCGCGTGCTCTCCAAAAGCGAAGGAAGCACACAAAAACAAAACTTTGAAAGCACCCCAGAGCGAAAGCGCGACCTCCAATTGGTGTGGTTGCCCCTAGCAACGGCGCTGAGCTCTAGCAGCGTGTCTGTTCGTCTGCACTTCAGCTGCTTTTGCCCGCTCCCCCGCTTGCCAAAGGTGCTGTTCTTAGTTTCGGATTAAGCTGTTTTCTTGTTCCCACTTGGACATTTTCTGGCGATCATAGATTGACGATTCTTCAAAAAGAAGTACGGACCAAAGCATCGTTTTGGCAACCGTCAGCGGAAATCTCCGATGTGCAAAAAGAGCAGGAAAACTTTTCTGCCGCCGGATTCTTAAAGCGTGACCCTTGTTGGAGTGCAGATTACTGTGGATGGCATGGATGCACAGACTAGCACTTTGCGTGCTATAGTGCAGTCGAAAATGCAGCATCTGCGAGCACTGGTCGCACCGCTCATGCGCATTAACAACTGGACTTTCTTTCGTTGGAGGAATTCTGCAAATGCGCCGCTGCGATCCACGAGTGGTTGGGTTCAGCGTAAGCAACCGAGCAGAAAATGCAGCTGACTGGAGATGGCCAGAAACCCGCAGACGCGGAACCACGCGATCAGTACTTGGCAGTTCGGGTCGCGCACTGAACGCGCTGCTCAGCGAGATATCAGCCCCAAATGCTTTCAGCCTCGAGTCACCTTCCTTCAGGGAACAAAACTTGGCTCGGTGGCGAAGGCGCTCCAAACTCTTTTCCATGTGCGGCGCTGTCCCCTGACCAGTGCTCGCTGACCAGAGGCCGCAAACAAGAAAACAGCCGGGCCTTCAAGGTCAACTTCAAGTCGATGCAGGCCATCGAGAGTGTTGGCGAGGGATCAACTGCGCTGACAGACACCGGGGAATGCACCACAAAACATTCCAGGGGCACCTCAAGTCCAAGTTGTTCAGGCCTGCTGCAGACACAGCTGCAGCATCTGTGTTCACCGAAGCCGTTGCTGCTGTGCATAGTGCGTACAGAGAACTGGCCCAAGCCTTCACGAAGAATGCGGTTGTGGTATACGATGGCACGTGGATGACGCATGGTCGCACGTCCCGCATTGCTGTGGGTACCGTGATGGAGTATTACACGTGGTTAATGGTACTTTCGAACCTGTGTTGTGGGAGTGGAGCCAAAAGCCAGATGCAGAGGGCTACAGCCAGTGGAGGCAATCGCACGAGTGCCAGAGGAACGCAGAAGTCAGGCGGGACGGAGGTCGAGGCGGCCTTGTTGCTGTTTGGACGTTCACTGGCCAAGAATGACCTGCGCTACACTAACATTGCATGCGACAGCCACACTTTTCTGGCCCTCAGCGAGGATGCAACCTACGGACTCGTCCCATTCGTAAAAGGAGACTGCACGTAAACTTTTCGGTGGATATCCAACTGGTTAGGAATGACAATGAGTGAAAGGAAAACTCTAAACAAAAAATTGATACGGAGCCCGACGTTTCAAGGCCAGTTCGACCCCTTGATCACGGGTGACTGCATTAACCACGTGCAGAAGAGGATGGGATCCGCCCTGCTTGCTCTTGTCACCAAGGGCAAGAAAGGGCAGTCCCTCGGCAGAACAGGTGGCCCGACAAAGGAGCTAGTCCGGAGGTTTACCAGCTACTACGGAATGGCTCTGCGAAGTCACTCCGACGTCGACGAGATGCAACGAGCAGCGATGACAACCTTCCGTCGTGCGACTTCGACAGATGAAAAGCCCCATCACGAGCTTTGTCCCCCCGATTCCATGAGCTGGTGTTGGCATCGAGTGGAGTTCTGCTCTTCCCTTGCCATCCACCTGGAGAACTCGCACTTTGTAGGGCAGTGTACAAGGACGCCTCGCCAAAAAAGAAAGTCAAAAGTTATCGAAGCAAGAGGGCAGAGGCCAAAGAAGAGCCGTGTTTGAAAATGCAGGAAGCTACGTCCCTGGTGCCTCCTAAGGTGGGAAGCATAACCTGAAACTTTGGCGACCGTTTTCAATGAAACTGCATTCCTTGCTTTTCATTCAGCTCGTGGAGCTGACATCTTGGCAACCGCTTAGAGTATTTTTGTTCCGTTTGTTTCATTCTACTCTTTAAGGGGGGACACTACCCAGAAAAAACAATTTCTGCAAAGAAAGTTGAGTTTGAAAAATGTCATATTTACATCCACCAACATCTAGAGAGTATTCCCAGAAAGTTATATTAGTTTACACTGCATAGTTAATTTTTTATAAATTATTTGCGGTCCACCAACGCTAAAGAAAAGGTAGAGGTTGGACCCTTTTGAATGCATTTTTGTCCATTCCACTTTCTGGGCATAAATTTCACATTAGGAAAACTATCATTTTGTTATTACGTAACTTGGATTCATTTTTATGAGTTTTTCTGGGTGAAATTTTAAGGGGAAGATAGCTACGTGCTTGTAATTTTATTTTTGTCAGTTTTCATGCTCAAGAACTATAACTTTGGACAAAGGAAAGGAAATCTAAAAAACAGTATTTGTGTTTATGGCCTTTGTTTGTAATGAAAGATGGTATAATATAGAAATATAGCTCCATAGCTATCTGCTCTGAATGTCCTAAAGCAATACAACACATAAAAACTACAAATTTATAAGTAATTTCAAAAGGATAGTTTTCCCACACTGACACGCCCATTTTCCTCTATGAACATTTGCAATTTTGTGTGTAGTTCACCCAGGTTAACAAAATTTGGCAGAAATGTTCTCAACATCAACAGAAACAAGCCCTGCAAATGTCATTTAAATCAGACGAGTGGTTCAAACATTCACGTTTTTGGGTAGTGTCCCCTCTTAAACTCTGCTACACGTAGTGACCTTTCCATTTTTGCCGATTATTCTATTTTTAATTTATGACATGCTTCTTTGTGTACGTGCCATATGTTCTTGCCCAAGTCGGGTAAAACAAAGTAAAATTAACAATAATTGTGACGAAATTTAAAAAAAAGCAAGAATGTCATATTTTTGTGGATACATTTGGGAATACTCTCCATGTTCAAGCAACCTCCTATTACATTTTCTAAACTCTGGACACTCTCCACAAGATCCATAACAAAAAAAGCTGTCGTAAAAAAAAAAAAAAAGTACTTGGATATCGGAGAAATATTAAGGTTGTGTCATTATGCAGGACTGATCTTTTACCCGAGTCTACCCAAAATTAAAAAAGCTTGCGTTGATCTCCGCATTGTTCCTCAATACACTTAGAAGCCAAAGCTCGGAACCATTCATCCCCGCCGCACGTAGGCCGACAGCAACTTTCACAATCCGGTTAACCCTACTATGCCGCCTGGAACACATCTCCGAGCGGCGTCTTTACCGTCCTCTCCTGCCCGTACGTAGAAATCGGTCCGAAGTGGCAACGAATCGCGTCGGCGGGAGAAGCGTGTCGTGCCGTCGGACGTCGCGCCCGGCGGTCGGCAGTAGGAGTGCCGGCGAAAAACGCGAGGGGGACGCAAGGGTCGCCGTCGTCAGGACGTCCCGTCCCGCGTCTGCTTCGGTTTCTGCCGACTGTCCGGCTGCAGAGCAACCTGCAGCAGAACGGGTATCTGCTGCGCCCGCCACCGTGCCACTGCCAGGACAGCGGCAGACGACGGCGCGACGGTGAAGGCGTCGTCTGGCGGGAATCGAGGGACCGCTTTTGACGTAGAGTTAATACAATAATCTGGAGGGAAAGGTGCGGCGCACTTCGGCCGCCTCAGAGCAGGGGGGCACAAATGCAGACGCCGGTGGGGGTTCCAACGGGACCGTATTGTTGGCCACGCTTCGGCATGCACAGAGACGCAGGACAAACGTCCCTAGCAAAGTCTGCATCTAGTGGTTCTCTGGCTTTGTTTCACGCAAAAACATCAGTGTCCCGCACTGCATAAAATGAATAAAGCTGACGAGCGCTGAAACAACTTCAACTCTCTTCAAAACTGCAGCTTGGGCGAGTTGGTTGAACATATTACTGACTTCACAGTAATGCAATGTGCGTAATGTAACGCAGTGTTAACGTTGTGCAATGGTTTTTGTGTGTTGGCCATGAGGCAATAATTACGGACAATTTGTGTGCATTGGTTTAATGGACGAAGAAGACAAAGACGAAAGACAAAATAGAGATGTGAGTTCAGCATGGTGTGTATGTTGCGTGTTTATCCTACATTTGCGCGCTGTAAAGTCGGTAATAACTTCAACCCGTCGCGGCAAACGAACACGCCCCCCAAGCTTTCTTCTTTCTCCGCTCTTCTCTTCTGTCGTTCTCATTCTTTCTCTCGGTAAACACGGCGGTCGCAGACGCTTTCCGGGCGTTCTAGCCCCACCGAGAGACGACGGAAGGAGGAAAGCGCCGACTCACTGGCAGGCACCGATGGAGCAGAGCGACACGGGGTCCCCGACGACCACGACGAGCGACTGTGCCCGGGTGATGGCCGTGTTGAGAAGCTTGGCGTTGGACAGGAAGCCGAAGTCTAGGGCCTCCTTGACCGGCGTGCTACGCTCCAGCCGCAGGCAGGTGGCGCGCGTGCGCACCGTGCTCAGCACCACGGCTCGGAACTCCTTGCCTGCGTCGTCGTCGGCAACCACACTTCCCCCTTTAACTCGCCGCCCCTCGTCGAGGTTTAAAGAGGTGCCAAACAGCCCGAAAGGCATGTTTTTAAGTGCCTGCAAGGACATGCGCCAGGTGCGACCAAAATATTCCGGGACTAGTTTTCCGCTTTTTCTTTTTATAACTTTTTTACATTTACGCAACTTTGGAAACGGAAGAGTAACGCGTAGACGTCACCTTGTACGTTGGCGACACTTTCCACTTTGACTTCATTGAGCCTCCGAGATCGTAGCGCCGTCCGTATGCTCTGGACCTGTGAAAACATTCACGTCGTGTCTTCTACGTAATGTGGCTACAAAGGTGATGAACTTCCAGAAAGTGATGCGAAACAAAAAGAATTTTATCAGAAGACTATGACAGCATGCAGAGGTCAAGCCATAAATTTCTTTTTGCAATCCCCTGACCGATCGCATCTAGGAGACAAGCAAAAGACAAGTGATGTCTCTCTATTGAGAAATTCGGGTGCACTTGACTCACATTTAACCGCCAAACATTTTTTTCTTTTTTTTTTTTTGGCGTGAAAGCCTGGATTTTAAGGGGAGACACTACCCAAGAGAGTCAACTTTTGAACGTTTAGCTTAATATGAATGAAATTTACAGTATATACTGGCAGCTGCAAGGCAAAATGCAGTGCAAAGTTTCATCTTGTAAAAGAAATTATAGTTGTTTTTATCAGGAACACACAGACTTTGTTTAGAAAAACTATCGTTAGGAAACTCATGTAACACCCAACATTTTTCTACCCTAGATCTCCAGCAGAATGCCTGAAAAGTGCAACTGTGAAAACAAATATAAAAGGCAATTTATTTCATGCTAACATCGCAGTGAAAAATCTAATAAATTTTCTGCCCTTTTCTGGCATTGATAAAATCTTAACATCTTTCATAAAAGACATCCACAAAGTCAAAAAACAATTCCACAGTTGCATTGCCCATAAAATTCCAGTTAGGAACAACAATGAGTGAGTCTTTCCTGTTGTTCCATTAACAACGATAGTTTTCCTAAAGGAAATTTATGCCAAAAGTGGAACAGAGAAAAATGTGTTCAAAGTGCTCCAACCCCTACCTTTCCTTTAGTATCGGTGAACCGAAAATAATTTATAAAACATAACTATGCAGTGTAAACTAATGAAACTTTCTGGGAATACTCTCTAGATGTTGTTGGATGTAAATATGACATTTTTCAAAATCAACTTTTTTTTGCAGAAATTGTTTTTTTTTCTGGGTAGTGTCCCCCCTTAAGGGAGGAGGTGGGCAATAAATATGAACTTTCTTATTTCTAGAGATATCTGAACGAAATTTACAGGGTGTGTTTATAGCACAGACATAAGAGTAACTGCAAAGTTTCATGGAGCTGTGCATATTATTTCTCAAGTTACAAATATTTATCAAAATCGTCCATATGCATTCCTTATCCCAGGCCTGGAGAATTTGAAAAAGTAGTAGCGGCGTAAAATTTGTTATGATGACCCCTGGATAGGTTCCCCAGGGCATAACAGAGCCCTTTTTTTAATTTCTTTGTTGAAAAATTTTAATGCAACTTTGAATTTTGTGTAGTCAATGAAACCCACATTCATCAAATTTAATTTTTTTATTATAAATTTTTAGCGCCGTTTTCTAAAAAAAGGCTCTGTTATGCCCTCACAAAGTTATTTAGGAACAGAATAAAAAAGACGGCACAAAAATCATTCATCAGTTCCTGAGATATCGCTGGGGAGCAGCCACGGCAGTGAAAAAATCCATTCTGAGAAAACAGCACTTGAAAGTTGCACACAGATTTTCAGCTTTAGAATGACCCTGCAGAATAGTCAGAAGTGTTCTTGCGCACTTTCTTCTTGTTCCGCCTTTCCAACTTCTCTTGATGTCGTTTGCTGGCCTTGTGCAGACGTAGGGCATCTTTCTCGGCAGCTCGTTGGAGGGCTAGATGGGCCGGCTGGAGTCCCACTGCAACCGATATTTCTGCAGTTGCCTTGTAGCAGCCGGCGTTGAACCTCAACACCGCTTCATGCAGTGCAGTTTCACAGCGATCAGCGATGCATGCTGTTCCTTAGGCATCAAAGACCACAGGACAGAGTGGAAAGACTCAGATGCATTCTGAGTCTTTGCTCCCAAGCAGCGTTGAAGCAGAGAAACCTGCGACAGGCGTTGGTAGACGGGCAGCATAGCTGCAGCGACGTAGGCTGGGAGTTTGTGCTTGTGCTTTGGCTGTGGCTCACCTTTTGCCTCGGCAACTCTTATGCGGCACCACGATTGAGCTCCCTCCGGGCAGAGTTCATGGTGAGGCTCCTGGTCAGTCGACGTGACATGATGGTAGGTGGCCATAACAGCACGCTGCATCGCTGCCACGTCCTTGGAGTTGTTTCGGAGGGCCCAGCCATAGTAGTCGGTAAGCTTGTCGATGAGGGCCTTCGTCAACCTGCCCTTACCGCTCAACGGCTTGTCGCTCTTCTGGACAAGGTTGCGCAGTGCCGTTCCCATCCTCTTCTGAACATGGTTCAAACACTCTTCCTTCACGATGGGGACTAGCCCGTAGACATTCTCTTCTGTAAGGGCAGAGAAGTCCTGCTGTCCCCGTCGGAGACAAGTGCTGTATACCGCAGGTCGTGCTTGGAGATAGAGCGCTTGAAGAGGGTCAGGGCCGCCTCGACCTCCATCCTCCCAGATTTGGCGTCCGTGTTTTTCTGGCAGACATGATGCATGTGCCAGCTGTCATACCCTTGATCTCCAGGCTTGGGTCCTGTTTGGCACCCAAGGCACAGGTTGGATAAAACCACGGCGTCCAAGATGAGGCCTGTGTGGTATTCTATGACTGACCCGACTCCGATGTGAGATGTGTGCCCTCTCTTGTGCCATGTGCCATCATACACCACGGTGATATCCTGCAGAACCCCGGGTCCATCTTCTTACAGGCTGTCTTCACCGCGACAGCTGACTCGGCATAAAACTTTTCCACGCACAGGGCCTCTGGTCCTATGAAGGTCTTTTCAGGTGCTCCTGGAACGTTTTGTGGTGGAGACCTCGTGGGGGCGTCGTAGCTGCCCAAAAGTCATTGAGAGCTGTCTGCCCCTTTCCTAACTGCTTAATCGCCATGATGGAGCGGATGTTGACTTCGAAGGCCCTCGAGTCTTGTTGGCGTGGCGAAGTCAGGAACTTGCAATAATGCCGCAATGGAGGCATACGACCTCGAGTTTTGCTGCCAGTCCGAGTTTGGTGCCTCTTGGACAGTCAATCCAGTCCCCAAGCAATGCTTGCACATGTGCAGCAGAGCAGGTTGCTCAAAACGTCGATCTGAACAAGGCAGAACTTCTCACCTTGGCTTGTAGCAGAGGCAGGCGTGGGATTGGGCAGCATGGCTTCAAACTTCCTCTGGGTGCTGCATAGCTCCAAGTTCGGCTTGAACGGTATCACAATGTCTAGCTTCGCTTCGATCTCCTCACATGTCAGGAAATGCGTCCGCAGATGGGTGCTGGAAGACGCGCTCCCACTTGTCGCGGCAGGCGGAAGACGGGCGCTGGGACCCGCGATCTCGGGGGGAACCACAACAATCGGCATGCTCGGTACTCCAGGCGTGAGCGGGGCGATGCGTTCTTTTCGACGACAGCCGATGCACAGAAAATCATCACTGGAAGTGTTGACGCGATCATCATTGACGGCACGCCGCGCAGAAACTTCCACTTCGCCATCCGCAGTAACTTCAGGGACCGCTTCCGCGCGCCTAACGCGCGCACCGTCTTGTACTTCGAACCCCGCATCGCGTGCGACCACGAAACAGACGGGCACGCTACACGAAACTACTCAAAGAAAGTTCGGAAAACGATGTAAAGATGGCGAAAAACGAAGCGGAGCTGACAAAGCAAGAGCGCGTGCAAGCAGACCACTACCGAGAGCAGACGACGCGACGGCAGCAGCAGGAGAAGAAACGAAGGAGGAGGAGAGCGCTCCGCGCGCGGAGAAATCGCGTCCCAGCCAATAGCAGTCGCGCGCTCCCCCGCACGCTCCCGAGCGCGCGCTCTGTCCAATCGCGTTCTTGCATTGCGACACGGAAGAACGGCGACCACGCCGTAACCACGCGGCCGACGCCATTTTGGGAGCTGGCAAAAAAAAGAGAAAGAATTCACGTTCAAAACAAGACTAAGATGGCGGCCGTCGGCCAAACGTGTCGAAAATGGCGAGCGCGCGAAGTTGGGGTGATTTTGACGTGTTTGACCGTCACTTGGATGCTACCCAGGCCTCGTAAATAATTGTTTTAAATTTTTCCCCGTTGTATTTGGTGCTGATAATTACAGAGAAGGTAGTTTATGAGATATACAACCGAAAAAATAAGGTTTTCTAAAAATCGACTTTTTCACGATTTTCGGTTTTCAAAGCCCGCGTCCTCCCTTAGGCAGCCATATAAAAAGGAGCGAAAAAAACGAACGATTATTTTAATACTGAAAGTGATGGTCATACGCTGCTTCAGTGCTTTCACCCAGTGCAGATAAGCTGTTCAATAAAATAAGTGAGAGACGACAAGGGTTTCACATAAAGCTCTGGGCGGTGAGCATTTTAAATTAGAAAAATACTTGAGCTTGTAAAGACTTTTGGAGTTCAAACTTCTCCCTTCAATGCCTACATCTGTGATCCCATCAACAAAAAAGCAAATTTTGCACACTGCTTGTGCGCTGCACAAAGTAAGCCTCACAACAAGATTTGAAATGTGGACTATCTCAAGAAAATAAATAACTGATCTGAAATACATATACAAGTACTACCTTAATTCAGCACATAAAGGGGATGATTAGTAATACTCCACAAAGAGCCAAAATTCCAAACAACCTTCTGTTATGCACGACAGTTTTGTGTGCAAATATGGGGTCGTTCGCAAACATTCCAGTAAGTCGCTCGCTTGAGGCTACAGCTCAAGTGACGTAACAGCTGTGCGATCACAAACCAATCACCTTCTCAAATTTTTAATAAAAAAAAAAAAGAAACACGAAAAGTTGCCACTTAATTTTTTCCATCGAGACGCTTCCCATGGGCCAGGCAAATTCCACCGCTCACCTGGTCGAAGTAGGGCGTCACGACGGCAATCTGCGAAAGCTTGCGGGGCCCCCACGTCTGGGGCCACGTCTCCACCAGTCTGGCAACCACGTCCCGGATCTCGTTCACCTGAGCAATCGCGTCGCACCAGGAGCTTCAGGGGACGACCGTCTGCCCAGCCTCCCCATTCGTGCATGCGGCTCGCCAAAGCAGCGTCGTGCTCCCTACGCCACCTTCACTTCGGGGTTTCCGCACAGTACCCTCTCGGGGGTTTCCGAGCTCCAAAATTTCCTCGGCCACATCCACTTTTCTTTTTTTAACACGCGTCGTAACTAAGTTTCGGCCTTTCGTTCATTGCGACCGGTCGGCCCGTACGCTTCCCTCACCTCTTCGTCGTTGACGTAGGAGGTGCTGCCGTCCCGGGGCACGTCGCAGCCGCGCGCCGCGAAGAAGCTGAGCGGGTAGAGTATGTGGTGGGGGCCGGGCGTGGCCGCCGCCACCAGGCGGCGCTTGTAGAAGCTCTCCGAGGTGTAGCGCACCAGGGCCTCGTGCGAGCGGTAGTTGTCGCAGAGCACTACCTTGCACGGGTGGTCGTCTGGGTACAGGTCGTGCAGGCGCTCCAGCAGCGACACGTGGAGCCGGCGCTCCCGGGTGAACACCGAGTACACCTCCGGGTTGAGCTGCGCGTTGCCGGACAGGGCGCGCATTAGCCAACGTGTCCCCCAAAATTCCGCCATTAAAATGCAAGGTCTGCTGGACTTTGCATTTTAACCGTGCCGTCGAATTACGAGGTACACCCGGCCCAAGCCTGGATTAGCCGGCCTCCTCCCGAGATTCTGGACTTGAACCCCTGTATCCAGTTTTCTACACATTACTCAAAAAAGATAATGGATTACAATTACAATTACTCTCGGTTAAAAAGTATTCAATTAGATTATGATGATACCAGGACCGGGAGGTTTTTTCGGTCGTGCGCCAGTCACCTAGCTGTGTTTAGAGATTCGCGTTTGTCCTTTGTCCCCCTTGGTCCCCTTCACCGGAGATTATTTCCATCATTCATCGTCAATGAGATTACTTGATTACTTGAGAGGAAAAATAATTGGATATTATTTGAAAAATGTAAGCCCTTACGTTACCGATTACTTAAGATTTTCAAAACGGCAGATTTTTCCGCCGGTTCTGAAAGTGTGCCTCTCGTACTGTCTGCTATTGAATTATAACCACCGGATGACAAACTACTCGTCTTCCGAATTCACCACTTTTGGTAACCCGTCGGAAGCTTGGTTCGAGAATTCCGCGGTAGGGAACAAGTCAACAAATGGGGCGTCATTAGGAAGGGGTGGGGGGTGAAAACATATGTTTGCAAACTTGGGGGCAAAAGATAAGCCCAGGTGTGAGACAGGTGGAACAAGTTTTGGAGCTATTTTCGGAGCAGAAACATCTGGATTTTGGAGCAGCTTAGGAGCACAAAATTCTCGTTTTGGAGCAGCAGTTTAAGCATCTTGGAGCACCTTCGGAGCAGAAAAGTCTACAGTTTGGAGCAGATTAGGAGCAGAAAATGTTAGAGCAGCTCATCAGTGACTGAAATCATAAAAAATCGGATTTAAATCGCATAAATCTTATTTTTTCTTTTTTAATCGTTGCTTTTGTTTTTTTCACCCTGGTTCTAATAAGTCATCAGCGCCGATACGCACCGATAAAAAATAAAAGAACAAAAAAAAAAAACGGAAAAGGAAAACCCGAGTCCAATGCGTATAGATGAAGACAAGAAACACAGGCTTGTTGCAAAGTTAGCTGGGCACCAGGTACCTCAAGCTTATACGAACTGGTGCCAAAGCGCAATTGTAGTGCAAAACTTTTTTAAAGTGGTGATTCGTGAGCATGAACAGGGAAGCACAGTTTACTACAACCAGACATCGATCGGACGCTCATAGAAAGCTCGTGCAGATAGAAAAAACTTGCCACAAAAGTGAGTCCCAAGGTAAATAGTGAATTGGTAGAAAAACTATGAGCACCACATGCACGCTAAATATGCGTGTGTGAATGATTCATTCGATTGTTCACGCACTGGAAGCACGTGTGGGATAACCGAAAGTACTCACGGCGACGGCACCGTCCATTTTGACGAGAGGATTACAGACACGAATGAACAATTACACAATGGAGGCGCTCAATAGCACTTTTAAAGCCGGCCCGCAAGCAGAGAGAAGGAAACCGACCCTCATTTTTCTCCTCGCCACTGCGAAAGGAGGAAGTCGCCTCTTCTTTCCTCCTCGCCATTTTCCTTTCCTTTTTTTTTGCTGGTTGTCTGATTTTTTTCTTTTTTGGCAAGTTTGGGGTGGGGGAAATGAAAGCCTGGAGGATTAAAAACGATTATCCAGAAGCCAGCCGGCACACCTGCGACAAGGAGCTGAACCAACCGAGAAGCTGTTTTGAGCGAGCTTGGCACTTGCCCTTCCCAACGAGTTGGATTGGCTTTTTTTAGCGTTGGTTTGGAGGACGATTCTTGCTGTTGTGAGAGCACAAATAACTTGTTCTGTTCAAAGAAGTAGTCATTGAAGTATATATTTTAATAAAAATATCTGATTTGGCATCTTTCGTTGTTTAGGCGAATTCATGGCGGCAATGGGAAGTGCAAGTGGCGTTTTTCGGTATCTCATGGATGGCGCTCCATAGACCAGAGATTCTGAATCATTATGGTTCGTGGACCGGCAGAGGTTACGGAGGATCCCATCCGTAGTGGGTCTACCACTTTTCGGTGTAGAGCGTTTTGCTGTAGGGCATTTCGGTGCGGACTTTTCGGTGCACAGACATTTCAGTGTACGGACTTTTTGCTGCAAAGACTTTTCGGTGTGGGACTGTTCGGTGCGCGGATATTTCGGTACACGGACATTTTGATGCATGGACATTCGACGCTATGGTTCGCTCGCCGGTGTCTGTTTTCCAACGCACGCACTACACGCTTCAAATCGTGTTTGCGTGTTGGGCTGATAGAGATGGTCTCCTCTATAAGGTTTTGGCTTTATTATTGGTACTGCGTGTAGGAAAGGCCCTAAACAGCAAGAAGCTTGAGAAGTTGTTTGTGTACTCAGAACAATTTTGAATATCTTCAAATGCGCTTCGCGTAATCGTATAGCTTCGATTGTTAATAATGTGTTAATAATAAATTGTTAATAACCTTACACGACAAAAAACAATGCAATTATCCCTTGTAACTCATTAGGGAATAAAGTAGGCGTGTGCGGGCACAAAATAAGTGTAATCAAATCAAATATCGATTTGAATCGAGTAAACAAGCCGAATTTGGTGAATGCTAAATCTATTTTATTTGGTATCAAATGCTTGCTCATTCTCGTACGAAAACAACAGTGGCTGTGTATGATCTGTGGTCAACGTCTCCTTCCGTGCCGTAATGATGTCACCGGCCGTAAAAAACTGCCTTACAATCGTGTTTATACAGAGTGATTTTTGTAACAACTAGACATTTTTCTAAAAAAAGATCCAGAGTTACGCAATTGCGGTTTGTGCCTTATCTGTAGTCATCAAAAACAACAAATCATTCATTTTTAAAAATATGTAAAGCACGTGAAGTAGTTCACGGCGTCCTAAAAAACCTAATTTGGACGCGAATTGTGTTACCGCAATCTTTTCGGCCG
This sequence comes from Ixodes persulcatus, assembly GCA_013358835.2. Lineage (NCBI taxonomy): Eukaryota > Metazoa > Arthropoda > Arachnida > Ixodida > Ixodidae > Ixodes > Ixodes persulcatus. The sequence continues at coordinate 14,323 of JABSTQ010003590.1, forward strand.
CCGCGCTCCTCGCCCCTTCTACAGTGGCATTGTCACAGCGATGCGCATGATTTATCGCTTTGGCTTCATGGCGTTGCGCTGTGCCACGCGGAGATAGGAGCCATATAAAATAAAATCAGAACTATATTTTTGCGATTTTCGCGCCCAAATTAGAAGGAAGCCGTATCAGGACGCCGTATAATAGTGTACGCGGGTTGGTTTGGTGGCTTTCGATTATGTCCACCAACTTTCTAAGTACACTATGCCGTTTTCTTTTCTAATTAAAAGGTTAATTAGCGAATTTTAGGCAATCAGTCGGTTTCAGTTGCGTTCTTTCTTGAACCTAATCCTCGCCTGGCCGTATAGCTCACCTACACAAACCGCAATTGCGTTAATTTTCACTGAACAACTTAGTGGCTTTCGATTATGCCCAACAACGTTCTAAATAAACTATGTCGTTTTCTTTTATAATTAGCAAGTTCATTACCAAATTTTAGGTAATCAGCCGGTTTTTAGTTGCGTTCTTCCTTGAACCTAATCCTCGCCTGGCCGTACAGCTCACCTACACAAACCGCAATTGGGCTAATTTTCACTAGACAATTTGGTGGCTTTTGATTATGCCCAACAACTTTCTAAATAAACTATGCCGTTTTTTCTAATTAAAAAGTTCATTAACAAATGTTAGGTAATCAGTCGGTTTTTGTTGCGTTCTTTCTTGAGCCTCCTAACCTTCGCCTGGCCGTTTAGCTCAGATCCACAAAACGCAATTTCCTTAATTTGCACGTTTTTTCTAATATCTAGTAGGGAAAAAAAAAAGAACAACGCTGTATATAAAACAGAGCAGTTCTTTTTTGATATAAATAAAGCGTGGGGCGCGCGTCTTGCATGCATCTTTTTTTTTCGGCCTATAAAAACAAATCTTAGGAGATTAGAAATTGAGTTTATGATGGGGCGGGCCCTTTATCACGGGGTATTTTGTCATCTTTCGTAAGCTTTGTTACTGGTCAAAAGAAAGCCACGCGAGCCGTATCAAGTTGCAAACAGCTAATTCGGGTGTTTCTCAAGGAGCTGTAGAACTTTCCAATTGACATTTCCGTTCCTAATACATTTAAACATTGGGTAATTAGTCCTAAACATTTAATTTATTAGGCATAAATAAAAATACTGCCACTCTCGCAAGACGTTTGCTAACAACATAAAGTTGGTTTCATTGGCGTAAAGTGGCTGCGCTCTAATTTCGCCTTACAAAGATTTGTAAACGTCTTTCATTTTTATGCTTGGTCTTTAAAAATTCATAAAAAGCATTCGCGACCTTATCTGTCAAGCCGCGTCCGCGAACAGCGCGGCCTGCAAACGAGTGCCCAATCAACGGTCCTGCACTCAAACACGCATCACCACCCGACTTGTTTGAAAAATAAATAATTTCCAGTACTTTTGGTAAAAAAAGGCGAATTTTCACTGAGCGTGACATTTTCTGGACCCAAAAGTAATGTAGCCGAGATCGGTAGCTCACAGCTTCAGGCAGACGAAGAACGACGGATGCATTATTTCCCGCGGAAGTATACTGTTTTGACGTTGAATTCCACATAAAATTGTATTTACACAAATTGTGGCACGATGCCGAACTTGCTTGATTTCTTTTCTTTTAGAGTCAACATAACCATGCATAATCTACAGATATTATACATTTTAATTTAATTGGCGTACAGCGCGAAAGACAAGTAGGGACACAAAGAGCACAATAGAGCTCTGCATTTCTACTGCATTTCTTTCTGTATACTTGTGGGCAGTTAGCCCGCATGACTATATTCAAAAATTGCCAAATCGTTTAAGCCCCCTCTTTTTATAGTTTGTTTCATAGATTGATTAGGAATTGTGGCGAATCCCGGCTGGGTTAGGGTACAGATCTCGCACGTGTTCAAGGACAGATTTCGGCATGATTTCCCGCTTGGTGATGACGTTGAGCTGGCCGCTGTTCCGCTTCTTTTCTAAGTAGGCCGGGCAACGACAGACGCCTAAATTAGCCAAGCAGCTCCAAAACTTGTGGTGGTACACCTTCCAAACTCCTGGGTCTTTTGGAAATGGCCGCTGGCCTTCGCCCATCCTGACAGAACCCCGAACAATTATGCAAGGGCTGCAGAGGCTATCTGGGCGTTTCATTTCTTAATCTGCGAACAAATGGGAACAGAAGAGAATGAAAACTTCGTAATATCTGCTGTCTTTTAATAAATGGCATAATATGCTACTATTGCTAGTTGCACTATTTTACGCGAAGAAATTTGTGATTTTGCGGTTCAATCTCCGTGTTTCCCGCTCTTTTATTTGATGCGCAAGAAATATGTCGGCTGTCGAGTGTTCAGTTACATTTGTTTACAGAAACTAAATGCACGTTTGGACACGAAGAAATTTTTTCAAAGGCTGAAGATGCATGAAATATACCATAAACCGTTTCACTTTTTATGGAAGTTTGTTTTTTACTCTTCTTAGTTGCTTCAACGAGGCGGCCGTTACTCTAGAAAACACCTGTAGTACGAACATATATATCATGCGCAAGAAATGGTCAGACTGTGTTCATTTCGATACATGACTATATTGTCGCAATGCAACTAATGTTACATGCTTCGCCTTCTTACTGCAATATTTTTGACTTGTATGTACTCATGATTATTACTTTGAACAAAAAAAAACGAAATAGTGATACAATCATTCTTCAGTGTGCCGTTGTGAGAAAGACCAATTTTCAACTCTCTGGGTAGAGCTCAAAGTATAAATAAAAATACTGACCTTTTTTTTGCTTCTGCTGTGATGTTCAAGTTCCGTTCACTCGAGATAAACATGCGGTGTTGTAGCGTATGTGGCCGCATGCGGAAGTATCTAATGTGTTTTAGAGCTCCAGAAAAAGAGTAAAAAAAAAAGGAGAAAAGCGAGACAGCCCGAACCCTTCCGAGCTCATATCCAGCCTGCCTAACTAATCCCTGATGTTTGGGATCGAAGCAGAGAACCTTGAAGGGTTACAGAGGATTTTGTCGGGGGGCCGGTAAGCCCATTAGCACTGGTGCGAGAAGGCCGTAAAAAGCGAGGAGGAAAATGGAGGAGGAAAGGGGAGGAGGAAAAAAAGAAAAGAGGGGGAATCTTCTGCCACGCTGAAGAAAATTTTGAGTGCCCGCCTTTAAGTAAGTTACGGTATCTTAGTTCGGGGGACGACGATTCATTCGAACTATGTCAAACTCGTCAGCTTGCAGAAGAGGATTCTTCGCATCTGCGAAAATTATAAAGGAGATATCAGAAACATAAGAACCCAACTACTATTCTCAAATATAATATGCTTCAGGCAGACTAAGTATACTATTTTAAGGCCTTACAATGAATTCACTAACACAGAATATACTCCACACCAAAAGCGAGTTTAGGTCCTTACCGACTACGAGACCCAAAGCGAAGGATGCCTTCAATAAGAACCAATTATGGCCGCACTGCTTTCTCTTATCAGATAACCAAGATGCTAAACAGAACAGACATGACTATAGATTATAATAATACATTTTATGCCTTCAAGAAACAGTGACGAAGCTTTCTCGTGGGCAGTGATATCAGCTTCTCAGTTGTGTAATATGTAGGCCAAGTTGTTACTTTTATTATGTACTTATATTTGACTACAAATGTGGTTCTTGACATATATTCGATCATTCTTCGTTGCTAAACTAAATGGCGGCCATCAGCCCTATTCTATGCTGTGTCCTTCTACTTTTTTGTTTCTCGTGTAAAGCTTTTTATTTTATGATATCATGCTTCTGTGTCATACGACGTTAAATTTGTTCTACGTTTGGAATCATGCTTATTGTGTAACATGTGATTTCGCTAGTTGTTTTATTGTGCCGTGCCTCTTTTACAATTCACAATGTTGATTGTTAAAGTAGCTGTTTCATTGTCCTTCTTTTTTATTTTTACTGAGTATACCATTTGCTGAGTATATTCATTGCACTGTTGAACTGTTGGGGGCACAGACTCTGTCAGGCTTCACGCCTCTATCTCTGCCCCCTGGGCTGAAAAATCCGCCAAACAAATAAATAAAACAAAAGGTAAATCAGGCTTTTCAGCTCGCATAAACAAACTACGCTTCGCAGAAATATGCTCGCCAGAGTGTGACGCGAGAAATTTAAGCAGAATGAGAAAGTTTGACAGCGTGAACTTACGTGGATCAAAAGTTAAAAGAAAACAAGGACTGATCTCTACGAGCAGACGACGACTCCGAAAAATAGTAGAACAATCGCATCTGCTTTCCGTCGCATTCTGTAGATGGCGTCACCACTCCGTCAGTGGCCGTGTTCCAAATCTTACCCAAATGGATCTGAGTTACTCCGGCGGGTCGTGTCATGTGACAACACAGATTGAGAAACGCTGGACGGGGGTAGGGTTTAGAACGCCAAGGTACAAAACCTTCACCCTAGAGTAAGATCGAGTAAATTTTGGAACACGCCCAGTGTCAGAGCCACTGGTTTTGGTTTTCGTTTTGATTTTGGCGACAAAACGAAAAAAGATTTTTTTTTTTTTTAAACGAGCTAGATGGAAAAGGAATATTATAAAACGAATTTACAACGAAAAAAAAGATTAGAGCTATTTTTACGGCGCAAAACGAATTTGTAGTTGGCGCCCGTGGGAGCCGCCGCCGGTCACGTGGTAGGCCTTTGCGCCTCCGCACGGCGCAAAGTCACGCCGCCGCCGCACTACCGTAGCCGCACGCCGACGTTACTAAAACACTCAGTTGGGAAACTCACCGTCGAAACCTGGGCCGCTGGCGTCCACCGAGACCGAGCTAAATACGACAACACCGCCACTCTGTATCATTTGTCTTAACTGTGGTCACCTTGAACTTTTAGAAAGCATGTGTTTGCGTAAAAACTAGTGATGGACCGAATCTGCCGAGCTTCAGATTCGGCAAAGTTCGGCAAATGCCGAACTTTTGAAGGAAAGTTTGGCAAAGATTCGGTGAAAATTCGGCAAATGTCTGCGCACGCGCGAGAACGCGACGGGGCGCGGGGCCGTGGATTGCAAATGGACGCCGTGCAGTCGCGCGTTACTATCGTGCAGTGCACGGTGGTGCAGCGTAGTACAACCAGTGGTTACGGCGAGGTGTGGAGTGAGTAGGCAACACGGTAACTGCGTTTGTGAGCGAGTGTGGTTCTCTTCAATATTTTCTGCCTCAAGAATACAAGATCGACCAGTAATTTACGTATTCCACGGCGCAAGTAACAAATGATGCGGTACATTCTGGATGACGTGATTTTCATTTGACATTTCCAGTGGTGCAACGAGGTGGTTGAAACATTGGCCGACAATTACTTTAAAGCACTCCTCGTATATATAATAACTCTGTTTTCGTCTCAGAAATAGTGTGTGCCAAAACAAAATAATAAAGCGTTTTCAATTAGCGTTATTTCGCGATTTTACTGTATCCATAAAACTAAACACAATTATAATGCTCGTACCTTGCACATCCGACGTTTCTAACTTTCCCTATCTTCCTAAACGTTCGTGTGTGTCCTAATACCAGAAACTGGCATTTTAAAGGTTAAAAATGAGACGTTGCTAATATGGGACGCACACTTTCATGCAAAGCTGACGTCAAGTGACTCAAATCGCAAGACATGCATATTTACAATAATATTATCTCTTCTGGTGAAGGCGCAGCAACCGTTGCATTCGTTTTCGCATACAGAACGGTGAGTCTCAGAGAAAGCAAGAACGCAGCGTTGTTGCCCTCATTTTAACAATGTACACACACACACAAGCAGGCTTGCGCTAATAGTGCCTCAAAACCGAAACTCTCGTAGCGTGATTCGTGACTGCGCCACGCTCGCTTCTACCCAACCTCAACCACGCTACTTCTGCAAGGAGTCACTAAAATTGACAGTAAACACACAAAGACGAAACCGATACAATTATCTTTTAGAATATCACCTATAAAATCGTAAAGGCAGTTCACAGCTCGAATAATATTAAAGAAATAAGAACATATCCTATCCACTTCCGTCAAATAACGAACTCAATTTTGTCCTTCATAAATTATTAAATTTTATCTAGGAGCGTATGCAAACTGTCCTTGCTTACCATATCGTCTAAAGTCGTTTACACAACAGCTCTCTCCTTTCAGGCAAAACACGATAGAACATTCAACTCGTCAAAATATCTATGACAGCCATCGGAGTCAAAACATCCATTGAGTCAAAACATCCATCGAGTCAGAACATCCATCCGAGTCTAAACATTGATGGGGTCAACACATCAATCGAGTCAGAACATCATCCGAGTCTAAACATCCATGGAGTCAAAACATCCATCGAGTCAGAACATCCATCCGAGTCAAAACATCCATCGAGTCAAAACATCCATCGAGGCAAACCATCCATGAATGGATGTTTCGACTCGATGGATGTTTTGACGCGTTGGATGTTCTGACTCGGAATCGTTTCCCACTCCAACCCGGACAACCATTTTTGGAGGATTCCGAGTCAGAACATCCAACACGTCAAAACATCCATCGAGTCAAAACATCCATTCGTGGATGTTTTGTCTCGATGGATGTTCTGACTCGATGGATGTCTTTGACTCCATGGATGTTTAGACTCGGATGGATGTTTTGACTCAATGGATGTTTTGACTCGGGTGGCTGTCATGGATATTTTGACGAGTTGAATGTTCTATCGTTTTTTGCCTGAAAGGAGAGAGCTGTTGTGTAAACGACTTTTGACGATATGGTAAGCAAGGCCCGTTTGCATACGCTCCTAGATAAACTTTAATTATTTATGAATGACAAAATTGAGTTCGTTATTTGACGGAAGTGGATAGGATATGTTGTTATTTCTGCTATTATTCGAGCCTTTACGATTTCATTATCTCATTGAGACCTTGTCAGTTATTTAGGCTATTCAGTAAACGTGCGTTTTTATATGTATTGTGTGATTCCAATTTCTTGAATTTTCCTCTACTAGTGTTAGTTACTTTTTTGTTTATTTTCTGTTTTTTAAGATCATTGCTGTTGTTTTCCTTGATTCCTGCTTGAACCACTCATGGTCTGTAGTTTTTATTAATAAATAAATAAACATAATATTAAAGTTAATATCGGCAGGCGCACGTAAACGGAGCGACATATTTTTTTCTTTTGTTTTCTCACTGTATTATTGGGTGTACGCTCGTCAGTGTCCCTGTGTCTTTCTTGTAGCTTAACGGTTATTTTCTTCATTTTTTTGTTGCACTTATTTTGTAACAGAATATTTTGACTTTTGAGAAACTTCAAGTATAAGAAAATCATAACTTCCGTTTTGACGCTTACGAAACCAAACAAAGTCCGCCATTTTTTCTGCGAAGGGGCGCGGAGCTGACGGAGCGCGGTCGGCGCGGTGTTGTTTTTGACATGCCGGTTCAACGAAAGCGACGCCGCTGCTCGACGAAAGGCTGCAGTTCTCGTGATCGTGACCAGGAGGATTTCAGTAAACATGCGGTACCGGCAGACGAGCATTTGAGAGCGATCTGGCTAGAGGCGATCGGGCGTACGCCTGGCACGTCTGGCGAGGAGAATGTCCGGGTGTGCTCTCGTCACTTCGCCCCGGAGGCCTTCGAGCCACGCAGCGAGCGAACCCAAAGCGTGACTTTAAAGCCAAATCGCATCTTGTCACTGGACAAATCTAAACGATTTGTCGAGTGACGAGACGGGCGACGAGAACCCGCTGTCGTGCGTCGAGGCAAACCGCACGAGAAGCGTATCGCTGGCCTCGGAGCTTTCCGCGGGGGGGGTTCGCTGGTCTGCGAGGCGTGTCCTCGTAGGGGCAAAGCCCGAGCTGCCTGCTCCGGTCGACGAGTCTGCGCTTCAACTCGGGATCTATCGTAAAAGACGCGGAGCAGACGAGCAGACTACCACCGCTTCCACGACCAGCACACAAACCCAACAACCAACGTTGCCAACAACACAGCGCGCGCCGAAGTTGAACGGAAGTGGCACCTTGTTTAGCCGAGCAGCCAAGCCAATCCAAGCGGCTTACCTCTCCTCCCCGCGGAGCGCACAGGCGCGAGAGAGAAAAGTGGAAAGGAGGAGCGTTACACCGCGCTTGACAAAAAATCATCTCGCGCCGTAAATATAGCTCTAAAAATTTTTTTTCTTCGTTGTAAAATCGTTTTATGACATCCTTTTTCCATCTAAGCCGTTTAAAAAAAATGTTTTTTTTCTTTGCATGTGTCCTTTAACGGAGTGTAAAATAAAATAGTATTTTGGTGGTCCACTTCGTATTAAAATCAGGTAGGACACGACGGCACAGTGGCAATGGCTCTCGAAAGCTGCGAGCGATAATGTTACGTGATCACGCGATGTGGTTTAAGATTGGAATTTACTTGCATTGTCGGTAAACTACGCTGCTTCGCCGTCTCGGGTGGCGTTTTATTTACTGTCGTTTGATCCACGCAAGTCGAAAGCACGCTACTCCGCGATTCATGGCAGCTACGTGAGCCGCAGACAATGGACAAGGCCGTTTGAATCCATATAAAAGTGCTAGGTATTTAGATCACCTTTGGAAGAAACCAGCGTGACAGCCATTTTTTATTTTAGGTTGGTGTATGTCATTCCGTTCCTAAGAGATTCGGAAAGAAAACCTATTTTTTCAGGCAATGTGGGGTAACAAATTTTAGAAATTCATTCAAAAGCAACGTGATAAAAATCATCCAACTGAAAAGAACGATCATCTTATTCACACGAAAAGTCAGTGCACTCTCAAGCTTGGGATGGTGAAACATTTTTCGAGACAGAATGGCCTTGTTTTAAGAGTATTTTGCTTCCCCGCATAAATTTAAAAAATAACCTTTTTTTTTTTTTTTTACATCGGGATGGGAGCAGCAGAGCGCGCGATGGGCTGACTCCGAGTCTGCGCGATTGCTCGAGGGACCAAAATACTGTTGTCGGTGAATTAGGCAACGTAAGCCGTTTATAGAAATTAATTTCGCTTTGCCAGTCAATTGCTTCCAATTTTGTGTTAAGCCTCTGAATTGCTTCGGGACACTCTTGTCCCAGACGTTCGCCGTGATCCATAACGTAATTCCGAGAGAATCGTAGCTTTAGTTCGTGGTTTTCTAAAGTTAGTTTCACTCTCGGACAAAGCACTCTACGTGGGTTTGCTCAATTGTATATAAATAGCAGTTCTTAAATTACGGAAGCACTATTGCAACAAATTTTACATTTTGTTTTTCGTGTATTATAGCTTTTTAGGTATTTGTACTCTGTCTTAGTGTCTATACTCTCATTTCTCTCCCGATTACTGCTACCAAACGCAACGTAGTGCATATCGTTCGCATAAAGTCGTTTGGTTGAATAAGACACCGAGACGTCGTGAGGCATTCAAACAGTTTTAGTCGACAAAACTGGCCCATGCGTGCTGTTCAGTTCATTCTACGGAAGAACTCCAAGGATTGTAATTCTGTCCAGATAGTTAAGGACATCCTGAAATGTCGGGACTGCAGATGACAAATAGCCAAATGTACTCAGTGACGAAAATAAAACACGAACACGAGAGACCCTTCATCCAGGACACTGACCAAGGTGGTTGATCAAGTGTGTCCCCGAAACTGGCACTTGGCGAAATTCGCAGTCTTGAGCCGGCAAAACTTCATATAGTATTTTTTTTTCAATTCAAATAATAATGTTTTGAATCAGATGGATGTTTTGCCTCTGATGGATGTTCTGACTCTATGGATGTTTTGACTCAGATGGATGTTTCGACTCGGATAGATGTCTTGACTCGTTGGATGTTCTGGCTCTGGTGTCACGTGATTTTTTTATGTTTTGACTCGATGGGTGTTTTTACCCAATGGATGTTCTGGCCATAATCGTTTTTGGAGATGACTAAGGATTCTACGCGGATTATCTCTCGGAGGGGGGTGAACAATGTTCGCAAAATCGCGTCGAGGGCCGTTCGACGTCCTTCACCTCCTTCGTTTCCCGCGAATGTCGAGCAGAAAAGCTTTTGTGCCGGGCACTTACCACCCTTATTTCTCACAATGGAAGATAACACAGAAAGGGTATGCAGCACGCATTAAAAAAAATTAAGTGGAAACTTTCAAGGGGGCTAAAAAACGTCGAATGCAAAACCACAAAAACGTACGTAGAGAACCGCGCTGAGCAGGTTCTCACAGTTCAGGAGAGTGGCAGAAAATTTTTAGCTGATAGAAGGCGCGAGAGTCGCACCAGCCGCATCAGCATCAGCAACATGGCGCCGGCCTAGGAGCGTTTTTTGGAAAGGTGATGACGTTGCCTAAAGGTTCGTCTTCGAGAACAATTCCTTGAAGTTTCACATGCATCATCTGAATCGTACCATCCCATTGCCGTGTTGCAGGGGGGCTCTGCAAGGACTTTTTTACTGGTTTTAAATTTGCACCGAACCTGAGCGCACTGAACGTAGTAACTAAATGAAACTTTTCTTCTCTCGAATTTCGCTTTATTTTAAAAGTTATAGGCAAATTAAAATTACAAAAACAAGCAAAAAATAACCTCCTTCATGACGTCCTTGGTTGCTTGAGTGGCCGTCAACTAGAGGAGGCGTAGTGAGCTTAGCGAGCGGCCACGGCTGCCGCACTCCGTGTCGACGGCTCGAGAGGGCGCCACTAAAGCGTGTTCTGGCTAGGCTGTATGAAGCGGGCAGCCAGGGCGGCTCGCATTGCTTCTGCTGCGCGATTAAACACTAATTCGACATGACACTTCATTGGCCACAAACGCCAGCAAACACCGGGTAAAGATCAGTTCAGAACGGGAGCCAATTCGCGTTGCCATACCACCTACAGGCCAAACCGCAAGTCAAAGCTGCTCGCCGAAGGCCTTGGGAACGCTCGGAACCGGTCGGATCCTCCAGTCCATACGACCGCAGCGCCGCCGTGTACATCCGGGACCTTTCTACGCTCGCCGCTAGTTGTTGCCTGATCCCACTACACCTTTCTTGTATGCGCCACTTTTTCCACCGCTTGGTGGCGGGTATGTCGACGGGTCATTTCTTGTTTCCGTACTTTCGAAACTGAACTTGTTTCTTTCCTGATCTAAAATTGCGAACAAAAACTACTTTTATCAATACCTGAAACGGTTCGCGCCATTATTATTTTGTATTTGACTAAAAAGAAGCTTTTAGCGGTTCTGACCAGTAGTAAGCCCAGGACCAAAGACGTCACAGATCGCGCGTTTTCGGCACCGCGGGTTGCCCCCGTAGGTGGAGGAGGTTTCCGCGTCGTCCGGTTAAAATATGACGCACTGATATTTAGTTACTCCGTGGACGCTGGCTTGCCCGTACCCCGAGGGACGTGGAAACCGCAAAAAAAGGTAGACGCTTAAGTATGATTGTAGGGCCCCTTTAACCTCTCATGACTGTGTTCCTCAGTCCAATGAAACCGAAGCTCTGGGCACTCACAGGGAAAGGTGCGGACGAGAAATGATAGACTTTCAACATCCCGCGTGCCAAGAACAATGTATCTGCGGCAACGCTTTCCCTATCCTCTGCTGAACTTGACTTCCTCGCGCCTGAACTGTCTTAATAATCAGCGTTATATTTCCTTTTACATTAATTTAATTGAAATTCTTCTTAATTTCTTTTCATTTTATTTCATTACTAATTCCGGTTTTCAAGTTTTGCTTTTTCTTCTTTTTTCAGCCCCTTCATGATGAATTACTTTCAGTTCAGTTCAGAAAGCGTTTATTGGCCTTTTGGGGAGGGAGAGTGGGGCTGAGATCGGTGGCTTGCAAGCCTGGATCTATGGCCAAGGGAAGGGGTTGAGGGGGGTTATAGATAGGCGGTTAGCCCCGCATCGTGGATGAAATCCACGAGCGTGGTCATAACCGCCCGACGTTTGTCGGGAGGGCCCTGAGGATGGACCCATTCCTCCATGCTGGAGACGTCTGGTGGTTTGTGTTTTCGACGAATTTCTTCCAGCTACGGGCAGTCCCAGAGTAAGTGGCTTTGGTCGGCAAGAAGGCTGGGGTCTTGACAGAAACTGCAGTGGGGTGATGTGGGTGGCGTGGTCCAATGCGCCCTGCGTGCCGTTGTGCAGGTGGTGTTTGTGATTATCCTCCGGAGCAGCACCGTTGATCCCCTGCCCATTCCGCTCGGGAGCGGATTTACGCAGGGGGTCAGGGCTGCCCTCAGGATCTGTCTTGAGGCTTCTTTAACGAGTTGTTTTGCCTCCTCAGGGTCGTAGTCGGGGTCTTCGCCATCTTCGCCAAGCTCAGGCGGGAGCGAGTACCCGTGTTCTTGTAGGTGACTTGGCACACTACTCGGCTCGCGGGGGGAATCCAGATGCGCGCGGGCCATGCAGTGAGCTTGTACGTTGCCCAGAATATCTGCGTGGGCAGGTATCCAGGACACTTTGATGGTTGTACCGGCTGCAAGTAGGTCGGAGGCCATCCGTCGGATTGCCTTAACTCGCTTGCTCGGGGAGTGGCGGGAGCGACATTCTATTAATGCAGCCGCAGAGTCAGTGAAAATGTGTAGGTGTGTCGGTCGGACTTCCTTCTCGATGATGGTGCGCAGTGCCAGTTGGATAGCTCCAAGTTCTCCTCCCTTGACCGATATGCCGCCGGGCAATGTTTCGGCCATGGTGATTCCTAGGCGGGGAATCACAACCGCAGCGGAGCAAATCGGTTTAGGGAAGGAGACGAAAGCCGCATCAGTGTATACTGCGAGCTTCTCATTGGTGTTCGTCCACTCTTGGACGAGTTTGCAGTGCTGTCGCACTTGGCAGGCTTGCTTGTCAGGGCGACTGGGCCCGGCTCCCCTTGGTACCGGTCGGTCGTCCACGACGCACACGTCGTCGCTCCATGGGGGATCAACCTCCGGGAGAGGGGGAAGGGCTCTGATATCCGAGCCGATCATCTCTAGGATTTGTCGTCCGGAGGCTGAGTGTTGGAGTCGCTCTAGATGAGCTCGTGCTCTCTCCTCTACGGTTTCTCCAGCCGTGTTGAGCTTCGCGTGTGCCTTGAGCTTGTCCAGCGGTGTATATCGGGGGAGGCCAGTGACAATCCGAGCTGCGTTGTTGGTAAGGATTTCCAGTTTCTTCCATTGTGTGTTGGTAAGTCGGTAGTGGGGGGCACCGTAGCAAATGCGGGAGACGATGAGGGTTTTCACCATGTGGCGGGCAACTTCATCGTCAGCGCCTCCTCTGGTGCCGCTAATCCTTCTAATGACGTTTAGTGCTGCCTGGCACTGTTGGGTGACCGTGGTTAGCCAAGCCTTTGCGGTGCCATCCTCGTGGAATTGGAGTCCTAGGATGCGTACCTCAGGCGCTGATCTGATCGGTTGGCCGGCGAGAGTCAAGTGAAGAGTTGAGCTGATGTTCGCGTCCCTTTCCCGCCTGGGGGCTATGACTACGTAGGTTGTCTTATCCGGCGAGGCGGTTAAGCCTACGCTTTGGAGGTGACTTGTCACGATGTCGATCCCCCGTTGGAGGATGCGCTGTTGGTGCGGAACGTCACCGCCAACTGTCCAGAGGGAAACGTCGTCCGCATAGATGGTGAAGTGGAGATTGGATACCTCTTGTAGTCGACTGGGGAGACGCGCCATGGCCAAATTGAAGAGGAGTGGGGACAGAACTGACCCTTGTGGAACTCCTACTTTGTTCGGTCTTGGCGCTGCCAGGTGTTTGCCGATCCGGACCGCGAAGGTGCGAGTCTCGAGGAAAGACTTGATGAAATTTAGGGCGCGGCCTTCAATGCCGAGGGCGCGCGCTTCTTGGACAATTGCGCAGTGTGGGACGCTGTCGCAGGCTTTTTTGACATCGATCGCGACGACTGTTCTGATTTTAAATTTCTGTGGAATGGGCTTTGGAATAAGATCTTTGGAGAGTAGGATGAGGCTTTCCTGCGTGCCCAGGCCCGTTCTGAATCCTGTCTGCGTCGGATTAAAGGCTTTCGTCCGCTCCAGATACCAGGAGAGGCGGCCAAGTAGCATTCTCTCCACCAGCTTGCAGACGCAAGAGGTGAGAGATTGGACGGAAGTTGGCTAGGGTGGTCGGCTTCTTGCCGGGCTTAGGAATTGGAATAACAGTGGAGTGTTTCCACTGGTCTGGAATGGTGCTAGTGCGCCACACTTCGTTAATGTCTTCAAGAAGCCGAGTTTTTGTGGCTTCGGGAAGGTTTCGGAGCATGGCGATGGTTATTCCGTCCGGACCTGGAGCGCCGTTTGGTTTCCCGTCGTGCAGAGCGTCCTCCATTTCTCCTCTGGTGAAAGGTTGGTTCATGGGGTCCTTCTCGTTGATCTTGACCCTTTCGTATGGGTCCCCCACAGCTGGTGGGGTGCTGGTCGCTGCTGGCTGGGGGAAGAGCGTGTCTCCAGCCTCTTGCGCCAGTGTTTGAACCGTCTTGTTTGTCGTGAGTGCGAGCGTGAGGGTCGCTGCGCGATCCCCTGTTTTGCCCAGCATGGCTCTGCTGACTGCCCATAGTTTTTGAGCGGATGTTTTTTCGGAGAGCGAGGCACTGAACTCCAGCCACTTTTGCCGGTCGAGCTGAACCGCATATTTGCGGGCAGCTACCGTGGCTCTTGTGACCTCCCTCAAGGCGCTAGAGTTTTTCGGGCCTCTTCTGTAGCGTTGTAGAGCCCTCAGCCCCGTGCCCAGAGATTCAACAGGTGAAGGTCCGGGGTGGGAGTGTCGAGCTTTATTTGTTTCTTCGTGGTCGCGGCCAGGAGGGCCTCCTTGATGGACTCGAAGACCGTTGGTGCTGTGCTGCTTTGGAGTTTGCTCCGGTACAGATCCCAGTTCACGACATGCGCAAGCCGTTTCCCGGGCTTGGAGGCGGCCGATCCGTTGAGAGCCAGGACTATCCTAATGGGCAGGTGATCGCTCCCGCGAGTGTCGGCCTCCGGCTTCCAGGTGTGGTTGGCCGTGTGTGAGCTGTTTGTCCAGGTGAGATCTGGGGTGGTGTGTTTCTGCCGAGCAGTGCAGCTCAGCCGTGTCTTCATCCCAGCGGTGTTCATCAGGGTGTAGTGGTGGTGGGTCATCTCATCCAAAAGATTTTGGCCTGCCGAGGTGTCCTGGGGGTAGCCAACCGCTGTGTGTTGGAGGTTGAAGTCTCCCCCGACTCTAGCGTTTTTCGGGCCTCTTCTGTAGCGTTGTAGAGCCCTCAGCCCCGTTTTTTCGGAGAGCGAGGCACTGAACTCCAGCCACTTTTGCCGGTCGAGCTGAACCGCATATTTGCGGGCAGCTACCGTGGCTCTTGTGACCTCCCTCAAGGCTCTAGCGTTTTTCGGGCCTCTTCTGTAGCGTTGTAGAGCCCTCAACCCCGTGCCCAGAGATTCAACAGGTGAAGGTCCGGGGTGGGAGTGTCGAGCTTTATTTGTTTCTTCGTGGTCGCGGCCAGGAGGGCCTCCTTGATGGACTCGAAGACCGTTGGTGCTGTGCTGCTTTGGAGTTTGCTCCGGTACAGATCCCAGTTCACGACATGCGCAAGCCGTTTCCCGGGCTTGGAGGCGGCCGATCCGTTGAGAGCCAGGACTATCCTAATGGGCAGGTGATCGCTCCCGCGAGTGTCGGCCTCCGGCTTCCAGGTGTGGTTGGCCGTGTGTGAGCTGTTTGTCCAGGTGAGATCTGGGGTGGTGTGTTTCTGCCGAGCAGTGCAGCTCAGCCCTGTCTTCATCCCAGCGGTGTTCATCAGGGTGTAGTGGTGGTGGGTCATCTCATCCAAAAGATTTTGGCCTGCCGAGGTGTCCTGGGGGTAGCCAACCGCTGTGTGTTGGAGGTTGAAGTCTCCCCCGACTATCTTCTGCTCTTTTGGGTAAAGGCCGTCGAGGTGTGCAATCCATCTGTGGTCCCTGGGTTCCCTGACGGAAGCCCGAGGTCGGTAATACACGGACACCAGAATGACAGGAATGTCTTGCTGGGTGGTTCGGACGGCTACCACTTCCTGATGTTCCGTGCACCATTGTTGAAGGTCGATCTTGTGCTGCGGCCAGTGTTTCTTGAGGTAGACCATGGCTTGTCCTTCACGGCCTCCGAACTGGCCCGCCCTAACGGACAGTATCGAGGAATTTGCGTAGGACTTATAGCCGGTCAGCTTGACAGTGGTACAGTAGACTTCTTGCAGTAGGTAGGCGTCTGGGCGTTCCTGTGGTTTGTTATGATGCTTGGCTTTGAGTTCTGCGGCACGTAGCCGCAAACCTCGGCAGTTCCACTGAGTAGCGTTTACTGCCATGCGGGGGGGTTAGGGTTGCTCTGTACGGCTGTGCCCATCTGGGCAGCGATGGCCGTGAAGAGCTGGAACAGCATGGCAGGGTCGATGGTAATCGTTGTAGGAGGAGTTAGCTGGGGCGAAGGCTGTTGGCCGTCCCCTCGCTTCTTGCGGTAGTCTTGTCGGATTCGCTTTGAGTTGTCTTGAGACCCCGGAGGTGTGGCACGCCGTCGCGCTGCCTCTCGAATTTTGCGGACAATATCAAGTCTCCTTGGGCAGTATTTGTCTGTAGCCATGGGTGTCCATTCTTTCGGCACATTTGGCAGAAAGGGATGGGGGAAGGGCAAGTCTCGTTTCCTTGGTCGTCCATTGTCTCTTCGTGGGGCTTGCCGCACGTGGAGCAGACCTGGGGTTCTGGACAGATGTCCGGCTTGTGGCCGATCTTATGACAGTTGCTGCAGGTCACAGCTCGTGCCCTGTACGGGTACACCTGCAGCATGCTGCGCCTGTACCAGACGTGTCTGGGTAGATGGGTTCCCTGGAAGGTGATGAGTGCAGTATTGCCTCCTCGGCTCATCGGCCGAGCTGCCGCAACCACTGACCCCTCAGTCTCCA
Organism: Ixodes persulcatus; assembly: GCA_013358835.2. NCBI lineage: Eukaryota > Metazoa > Arthropoda > Arachnida > Ixodida > Ixodidae > Ixodes > Ixodes persulcatus. Next base: position 31,094 of record JABSTQ010003590.1, read on the forward strand.
GGCCTTCCATCAGTGAAACATTGTCTTCTCCCTGGTCGATGCCATAGATGACACCGCGGATTTGGTTGTCACCGACTGGCTTGTACGCCTGGATGGGTAGAGGGGGTTTCCCAGCGATAGAGATTTCGGTAATGCCAAGAAGGGTTTGGGCGGTGGCCTCGGAGTTTACCATGACGGTTATTGTGTTAGTTTCCTTGATGGTTTTAATGGAGACCGCATCTGGTGCGAGCTTGACGGAGGCGGTGATGGCCTCCATTAGCCCTTTTTTGGGAGAGTTGTGACGTCTATCTTGGTCTTTGGGCGCAGTGTGATTATGTGGCGCTCTTGCGTCTTGGGTGTAGGCGGGGAGTCTACGGTGCGCGTGTTGGATTTTGCGCTAAGGCGTTCTCTCTTGGCCGCTTTTTTCGAAAGCTTTGTCACCCATGGGTGGGGCGAGATGTGATCGTTGTCGGTGTTTTCTTCTCTGTTAGCTGTGAAGGTGAACAGCGACGTTGAGGCCGCGGCAGCGCCATCAGAGCAAGAAGAGCCCACTTGGGGAATGATTTTGGGCAGCTGTTGCCGCCGACGGGGTCATTTCTGACGACCCCGTTTCCATGTCTTGGTTGCCGGGCGCGCAGTGATCAATCGCGACGTCGGCGTTGTTGAGTTTTTTCTTTGGTGGTTTTTGTGGCGGGATGGTGGTGGTTTGCCCCGCGTTAGGCTTGGGAGTGGACGAGGCTTGGTTTGATGGATCCTTAGTCAGGCTGAGTTTCGAGTTGCGTTTCAAACGGACCTCGGAAATCGCCGTCTGGAGGCAGGCGTGCATGTCTGCTTCGGATACTTGTTCGAGGTAGCGGCCTACCATCGATTTGCAGAAGTTGAGCATACCTTGCGGCAGGGCCTGGGCGGGCTGGCGCTGGGATGCTGTCATGGCGGTGGGTACGGCCGGTGTTGGAGCCGGCCGGAACCATGGCGAAGAGGCCGTGCTAATGGGTGTCGAAAGCCCTGGTTGAGCCGGTGGCTGGGCCAAGGACTGGCGTAGAACTGCAGCAAATGTGGCTGCAAATTTGTCGACCATGATGGACTTGCGCGCGCTGGGTTGGGTTGCGGAGCTTCGAAAGGACACGTCCTTCCTAGTCGGCGGTCAAGCGCGCGCCTCTCCTTCGAAGCTCTACATTAAATTCGTCGTCTACTAGGCACGCAAAGAAAACACGAATTTCGCGACATTACGGTTGCGGCGTTGGTTCATTAGTCTCCTCTGCTCGCACTATCGACTGCGCTCGGACTTGTAATGAAACGATGTAAAATAGAAAAGATTAACGAGTTCGTAAGAATAGGGATGGATTCGAAGCAGATAATCCCAAGGCCGGGGGGGGGGGGGGGGGGGGGGGGAAGGATTCTTTGCAGCCGAAAACTTCTCAGATTCTCCGCACGTTCACGATCGACCGCCGTACACTCGCAAGTGCTCTGCTGCTGGCTTGTACTACCCAGTCCCCGCTATACCAGAGACGACAATTTGAGCCGGTCGACGGCCAGCCTGCAGAGGCTCTGTTTCAAATCTTACTGGAATAGATCCCAGTTACTCCGGCGGATAACGTCACGTGACAACACGGATGGAGCAACGCTGGACGCGGGTATAGGTTTTCGAACGTGGAAAGCCTTCACCTATAAGGCCACCACATAAGCTGTATGCTTCAAAGTATAACCACACTTCAGCTGTCTTGGCGTTTAAAATCGTGATTGCCAGTTATCCGAAGCTTTATATAAAATCGCAGGAACCGCGCCTTTTTCAATTTTCCGGAAATGTAAAAAGAAAAAGAACAAAAAGAAGATAGCTCGAATTTTTTGACCGCGTGCTGCGGAAGCTGCGGAAGTGGCATTTTCAAGTGGTATATATAACTATGGCCAATTGTGTCCGCTATGCACTAAGCACCAAAACAACAAAATAACCGGGGAACGAGGGGCCGATATTCTAAGCGCAGATCATTATTTGATAGCGCTACCTTCACTGTAACGCGAAATGGAGTAAATTTTGGAACACGACAGGTCGGTGCCGTTCTGCTCGCAGCCGTTCCCGCGGTTTTCGGCGGACACTCGGGCGAAAGCGAGACTTGACCCAGGCGCACTCCAAGTTTCGGGGCCGCTCTCGTATCCCGTTCATCGAAGCAATTAAAAGAGAGGACCCGGTGAAGCGAGGTGCTTCTTGCCGGGCCGGGAATCAGCCCGCGTCCCCAATTGCTGCTCGCCGTAGAAACTGCGCCTGGTGGTGGAGGCGCCTAGATTCTACCGTCGGTGCCTCGCTGCTTCACAGGCGGCCATTTTCCTACTATATACCTTTCTGCGTAGAGTCCCCGACGCGGTCGCCGCTTCGCTGTGTGTGTACACAACACCTCGACCTCTAGAAACGCAGGATCAGCACCGAGATTGCCTTTGCTGTCTCGATCGACCCCGTTTGCTACGGGGCTGCCGAGGATACGGTGCTTTGAGAGGAATTCTTTTATGGGTATCTTCTGTTTCGAGAGGGGCCAGCGCAATCGATGTATAAAAGAATCTGCACTAAGATGCTCTTCCCAGGCGATGAGCGCTTTGCGCTTCAGCTTATACTTGACGCGTCGTTCGCCGACAGAATGTTTGTCCGTTCTTCGCTTGTTTTCCGAACACGGATGATTACGATATGTGTATTCGTCGCATGGATTTCGATGGTTGCAACGAGCCGTCTCGGTCAATGCCGTATTTGCGGCTGAGGCTCAGTAAGAGCGCGTATTACAAATACCACACACACACACACAGTGCTACATTGACACGCAGTGCTACAATTGCGAGATTACAACGTCAATAGTGTGTACTCGTGAAACTGATACCGATTCTCAAGAACGCATTACTTTCGCATGAAAACTAAAAACGCCACGCCAATCCCACTCGAACGCTCTCGTGTAGTGTAAATCGCTTAGAAATATAGGAACTCGAGTTGGGCAGGACCACTTGTGGACAGTGGACGGCGCTTGTTAAGAGATTATTATAGACTCAAGGAGCGTTCCGTAACTCCGTGTTAAGCAAAAACAATTCATAAAACAAAAAAAAAAACTGTCAAATGCGTAGTGATGCTTTCGAGCCTGTGACAGTCCTGCGTACAACTTCAGTGTTTAGCGACATTTCTAGAAAGTCGCTCCTAAAGCGCCGTTCACACTCTTGCGACCGAGTAAGACCGAGAGAGCCTTTTGCGACTTCTTGGGACCGGATGCGGTCCTAAGAGATCGCAAGAGGCTTAAAAACCGGTCTGGTCTCTCTCAGTCTTACTCGGTTGCAAGAGTGTGAACTGGCCTTAAGTGTGGTCACGAAGGGCTTGGGCGTTCTGCATGCATATTTTGTCTATCACCAAGCTGGCGATCGAGCTCTCACCCGACTGACATCTACCATCTGTGGACTATGTGTTCACAAACGTCATGCGAAGATTGCGTGGCGGCGCACGCTAGTTGCGCGCTTTATATAGTCACGGGAGAATAGGACCGCTGGCACAAAGATGCGCTCCGATAGAAAATCCAAAACCACAAACGCGTTCAGATTGATTGAATGGTTTTTTGGAACGCCGTAAACTTCTGTGCATACATTTACTGGTTTTGTAAGGTGCGCTGATTTTGTGGTTTCCGACGATACCGAAAAAGTTTCTAATCAAAACAATACCTTTAAGATTATTGAAAAAAAAAAAAAAAGGAAATTCGAAGGTAAAATTGGCAGCGACCGTTGCCTTTCAAGTCCTAATACGCATTATAGGGAATTGGTGCGGGAACTGGTCCGTCACATGACGTATATTTTCCCGCTAAATATAGCGAGGAAACTGAATGGTTGTGTACGTCACGTGACGTCAGGTCACGCGACGTCGATTTCCCCCGCTAAATTTAGAGGGGAAACTGGATTAGTGTCTAGGTCATAAGACCTGAATTTCGCCGCTAAATTTAGCTGGTAGCTAAATTGGTGTATAGGTCACGTGACGTCATTTCCCGCCAAATTTCGCGGGAAATGCACGGACGGACGGACGTACAAAGTTTTTGGATTTTTTTTTTTTTTTTTTTTTGGGGGGGGGGGGGGGGGGGGGGGGGAGGGTAGCGTTAAAAAGGCATTTCATGCTTTAAAAATTAATCACACTCGAAAGAACCCAACGCTATTAATTTTTTTTTTTTAAATATGCCCTTTGGCAGAAACCAATAGGGCATCAACCTTTATCTGTGCGATGCACACTTTTTGCAGGAGCGATTTGGCTCGCCCTTGAGAAACACCCATTATATGTGAGCGGTCATCGAAAGATCGTGGATTCCTGCGTATGGATTTTTCTCCGCACCAAATGTCCCTCGTAATTGCTAAAACAAATACTGGGACGAGCCCGAGTTCACTGGTTATGCTGTAAGTATGGTGGAAAAGTAACTAGTCGGGGAAATAACTCGATCCTACGCGTCTTGCGAGATACGACTCACGTGGACTCGACTACGTTAAGGCCGCCTGACCCTTAGGTATATGCAAACAGCTGACCCGTAGGCCGCATAATCGGCCTACTTATAGAGCCCCCTCCAATAAAAGAACGTACGATTTGTTTCGGCCTTTGTTTGACCCTGAATACTGCTATGTTCCTTACAGACAATCCCCGAGCCGCTAGAGCCTATAACGCCATCGAACGAGAAGCCCGGCCCGAGAAGGACAACCTCCATCGCTGGCTGCTCGAAGAACAAAGATCCCTAACGGCACAGACGGCGGCAGGAAGGAGAGAGCGCCGTAGTTACGAGTTCACGGGCACATTAGTCATCCGATTCGCGGAGGGATGACGACGCGCGCCGGGAAAGCTGCCCGACTAACCGGCTCGATGATGGCGCGACCTCGGGTGGCTACCGCCGGCCGTTTTCCGAGGATGAAACCTCCGGCCGTCCCGTGTACACAGAACACACCGACGGGGAGAGGTCACCAACCATAAAGACGCCGCTTCAAGAACAGAAACGCTCCCGAGAGATATGCACCGTACCTGTTCCATGCAAGGCGTTGCGATGAACCGCGCAGCGCTCGAGCCATCCCAGCCGGTCTATTAGCTCTGTCGCAGGGAGTCAAAATGTCCAACAAGACAAAATGCCCAAAGAGGTCAAAGTGTCCACCGAGCGAAAACGCCCAGCGAGAGAGAACGTCAATGGAGACAAAACGTCCACTATACTTTGTCTCATCCTACGATGGACTAAAGGCCAAAGCCACGAGCCGCCAGGTCCAATCACGCTCCACGCTAATCTATGACATGCCTTGCATTGATTAGGAATGGAAAAAATAATGCTCCGAACCCAGAAACGCTGCATCATTTCTATAGCTTCGACCCTGCAAATAGCCAATACGTCGTGGCTTTCTTTGCAATGTAATATTGTTGAGTCACTCACTGCTATTTGATTCGAACCACTGTCCGCCCATCCCCATCAATGATTCCAGATGCGGGCACTGATATGGGCATCAAAGCGAAATACACGCAATTTCTAAGTGGCTCGTGATTGGATCTGGCGGTCCGTAGCTTTTTCCTTTAGTCCATCGTAGGGTGAGACGAAGTATAGAAGACATTTTGACCCGTTGGACATTTTGACGTGTAATCCAGCCTTATGCATGTATCGCGTCCCTGCGCCGCCGCGCCTTTCCGGGAGGACACAAGACACTCACGCGGTATACGGGATTGGATTCGCTGATTAGTAAGTTGTAGCGAACGTGACACTCCGAAAGGGGCGCCGCGATAAGCGCGGGGACCATATACACTCGCAGTTTGGATCGGCTGGGGTGGCTCATAGGGTCCGCTCCGGTCCGAGGTGAAACGGAGTCTATAGTTGCCCGCATTTCCGGATCTGTGCGCGGAGTTGGCTTGGTTCGCGGCAGGAAATCTTGCCACCGGCGTGCATAGGGAAAGGGCCTCGTCGACGAGACCGGGGCGGGAAACGGCGAGCTTTCCCTGAAAACGTGACGGCACGCGGCGGTCCCGGAACACCCGAGCAACTTCCACCAGACTCGGTTGCAGCGGGAGAGCCTGGTGATCCTCGTTCCACACGGCGCTATATAGACGGAGAAACGTGTACACACTTCCGTCCGACTGAATACCGGCTCAGACGTGCGTCTTTATATCGACGCTAATCGGTCCCCGCTAACAACTTTAAAAAAAAAAAAAAGAAGCGCACAGCGGTTTTTGTGTGAACTAGACTAGTTTGGACCGAGGAGAGCTTAGCCGCTCTACTCCGAGCGACGCCGCTGTTCGGCTACGCGCACCGCAAAGCGATATGCAGGCTCGCGCAAGGGCGTGCACTAAAGAGTATACAGGGCACGTGTGTGGATGCTCTTTAACCTCAGAGCGACGACGCCTGAACGAATGACTATCGTCCGCTGCCAACGAATAATAAATGATACCGGCCGTCTCACGTGTCAGTCCTGACTCGCTAAAAGACAGGTTTTCGGACTGATCCATCGTATCTGCCTCCTATACCTCGTATGTATTTCTGCAAGTTTAGCGCTCGAGGAAACTGCTACGGCAAAACCAGTTCGAGTTTGGATGTGATTTTAAGGAACACACCGCTGGTGACCTATGCGCCTGTGTTTATCATTGTTGGTGTCTTTTTTTTTTTTTTTTTTTTTCCTGCGCATTTTTATTATAGTTCCCGTTGGAGACTATGATAGTATTGTCAAATACATAAATAAAATATTGAAGTGTCAAGGGCGCTCCCGGTACAGCTGAGGTAACAGCCCACTTTCCAGGAAAATAACTGCCGAGTTATTTATTACCCGCGTAACGTAGAACAGAAGTCACCATTAACAGCACGCTTGTCGCAAGGCTCCCTGCCCTGCGCACGTGTCAAGACTGCAAGGAGTGACCGTGAAGACAGGTGTAGAGATCACGGCACAGATAAACAACGATCCTTACTCAGACTCGTCGGTCGACCACGCCACCACTTTCGCCTCACCCCATAAATGGGCTGCGTTTCGAACGGGAAATATAGACTGGCATCGGT
>JABSTQ010003591.1:0-33774 GCA_013358835.2 Ixodes persulcatus
TCCGGGCGAGTTCGTTCGGTTCGAGAATTCGTCTGGCGCCCTTGCGGATTATCCCGCAAAAAACTTTCCTGTGCCACGACGCCGCCTAATGAGGGGATCATCATCAAGGTCAACGTCTCACGGGCTGACAGCGGACTCTTTGTCACCGACTCCTGGCGCGGCTTATCGAGGGCGAGAGTTCCTCGGCGCCGGAACGCGAAGCCCGTCCGCCACTGCAGTGTGTGCGTGTGTGCGTGCGTGCTCGAGGGGATGAGTGGGGGCGGGGCCTGTACATGACGTTCGTTGGCAGTTCAACCATCATTGGCTGCCAACCGCTGGAGCACCGACAGCGACCCTATAAAAAGAGCAACCGAGAGGTCGCAATGTGTGCTCTCGGACGTTGGAGAAACTTCTGCAAATATGTAATTAAACAGAGTTTATCGTGAGTTACCCTCCCGTATCCTGATGTCCCTGCCCGGAGACGGCCTGCGATTCCTGTCCTGACCTGGCCCTGCCTGAGGCATCCTGGGGAACAACCACGGTCGCAACAACTGGATGGCAGCGGTGGAATTCGACTCCAAGCCACTGAGGAGACCTGATGGGAGCGACGGCACGGAACCTGCGGAGTTCGGGCTGCGGCACCGGTGAGTGTTCGACACTTTTCCTTTGAGATTTACCAGGATTTAGATATCAAAGAGTAATATTTTAATCTGGTTCTGAACGTCTACCTGGAAGAAAGAAAAGGGCTACTTCCAGGTGTGTGATAGGAAAAGTGACTTATACGTCAGGTATCATGGATCTTAAGGCACTACGCAAACCAGATCTAGAGGCGATTTGCCTAGAGATGGGGATCGACATTGCGGGCCTGAAAAGAAAGCCTCTAATCATGGATGCTATTCATCGGTCGGGTGCTGACAGGGACGAACTGCAGGAGTGTTGGGAGTTTATTCAGGAACGCGAGAAAAAAGAGCAGGAGGAAGAAAGGAAACGCGTGGAGAAAGAGAAAGATGAGGAGAGGAAACGCGTGGAAAGAGAAAAGGCGCAGAAAGAGTCCGAGGAGAGAGCAATCGAGAAGGCAAAGATCGACCTCGAGCTTGCGCGAGCAAATGGGAAACCAAGCTCAGTGGGGCAGCAGGGCTGGAAAATGAAGAATCTTTTGCAGCCCTACAGGGTTGGCGAGGATATAGGTCTATTCCTCGTCAATTTTGAGAGGGCTTGCGAGAGGGCAAGTTTCTCTCGGGAGTCGTGGCCTCAGCGCCTCTTGACGTTGTTGCCGTGTGAGGCGGCGGACGTGGTAGCCAGGCTGAGTAGGGAAGACTCGGAGGACTACACAAAAGTAAAATCGGGCCTCCTCAAAAAGTACAGGTTGTCCGCCGACGCTTTTCGCAAGCGATTCCGCGAAGGAAAGAAAAAGACCAGCGAGTCTTATCCAGAGTTCGCGTACAGCCTGAAGTCGAACTTAGAGGAATGGCTAAAGGGTTCCGAGGTTTTTGGGGACCATGACAAGGTGGTAGAGTGCGTCTGTCTGGAACAGTTTTTCAGTACCTTGCCCGAAGAAACCCGCTACTGGGTGCAGGACCGGCCTGACGTGAAGACGGTACAGCGAGCGGCGGAACTCGCTGAAGAGTTCAGCTCTCGTCGTGGCGTGCTTCCCGAAGGGCGCGGTCGCCAGTACAGAGACCCCTCGAAAGGGACCGGCGCGGGGTTCAAAGACAGGTTATGGCAAGGGAAAGAAAGGGGTAGCCCCATCGGTAGCGCAAACGGGGCAGCGAAGAAGGGCGAAAACGGAGGAAAGAAACCTGAGGAGCAAGGGCACGGGAAGGCGTTCGAGTCCCGAAAACCTTCAGTATGCTTTAGGTGTCACGAGCCAGGGCACTTCGCTGCCGGGTGCCGTAAACCACGAGTAGTGTTTTCGTTCGCGAGTGAAGATGATGAGAACATGCGTCCGTTGGAGCCCTACATGCACGACTTGGTGGTGAACGGTAGACCTTGCAAAGTTCTCCGTGACTCAGCCGCTACAATGGACGTGATTCATCCGTCCTACGTAAGTTCATCTGACTTTACAGGCGAGTGCGCCTGGATTAGACAGGTCGTTGAGGAGAACAGCGTATGTCTGCCGATTGCCAAGGTCAAAGTGGAGGGGCCTTTCGGGGAAATAGAAGTAGAAGCCGCAGTATCGAAGTACCTGCCCGAGAGGTACCCTTACCTCTTTTCAAACAGATCCGATCACCTTCTGAGGGAAAGGGGCCTAAGCTTTGGGGAAGGAGTTGTCCAGGCTTTGACATGTTCCAAGGCGCGCGCGCTTGCAGCTAAGCAGTCGACCGAACACGGTAGTGAGGGCAGTCGGGACGAAAAGCACAATGGGTCAACTACTTCTGACCCCACCGAGATCCCAGAAGTGATTGAAGTTGCGCCCGGAGAGAGCAGTGACAGGGGGAGTGATCCGACTGAAGATCAGGAACACGTAGATAGAACAACTCCGGAGGAAGAGGGTACTTTTCTCTCGCCTCACTCATCGAGTTTTCAGAGCCTGGTGGAGGTGGACAGAGACACATTAGCGGCCGAACAGGCGAGTGACCCCACCCTGCGTAACATGACGAACCACACTCAGAGGGAGGGAGTGGCTAAGCGGAACGTTTCGTTCCAAACCCGTTCTGGCGTGGTTTACCGACAGTACAGGGATCGCAAAGGGGTCAGTTATGACCAGCTAGTAGTTCCGACAAAGTATCGCAGGGACCTTCTCTGTCTTTCGCATGGTAGCTCTTGGTCGTGTCACTTAGGCGTAAAGAAAACCAAGGCCCGATTGCTACAGGAATTTTACTGGCCGGGTTGTTTCCGGGAGGTGGAAGAGTTTGTGCGCTCGTGCGATGCCTGTCAACGCGTTGGAAAGCCAAATGACAAGCAAAAGGCGCCACTGAAGCTGGTACCACTAATCACCGAGCCGTTCCGACGTCTGGTGATTGACGTTGTGGGACCTCTTCCGGTGACCGATTCGGGATACCGGTACATCTTGACCATGCTTTGCCCCGCGACTAAGTTTCCGGAAGCAATTCCCTTAAAAGAGCTTAGTTCCGCCGGGGTAGTTGACGCGCTTCTGTCGGTGTTTGCTCGGATAGGATTTCCGGCAGAGGTGCAAAGCGACCAAGGGAGCGTTTTTACTAGCGCCCTGACCACGACCTTTCTAGAAAAATGCGGAATTCGCGTAGTGCACAGCTCGGTTTACCACCCTCAGAGCAACAGCGTTGAAAAATGGCACTCAGTTCTCAAACGCGTTCTACGCGCGCTCTGTTACGAGCATAAGAAAGACTGGGAAGCATGTCTGCCTGCTACCATGTTTGCTCTGCGGACGGTCCCGCACGAAACTACTGGGTTTAGTCCGGCTGAGCTGGTGTACGTGAGGCATGGGAAGGCGAGGGCGAGCAGGTGACGGTTGTGGCCTACGTTTTAGAGCTAATTGATCGCATGCACAGCACTAGAGAGTTAGTAGAGGCTAACATGAAAGCCGCGCAGACGAAAGCCAAACTCTATTACGACAGAACAGCCAGACGTCGCACGTTCGCCGTAGGGGACGCGGTCATGCTGCTCAGGCCCACTAAGAAGAATAAACTAGAAGTTCAGTGGGAGGGGCCAGCTGAGGTAGTTGGAAAGTTGTCTGACACGAACTATGCGGTGAAAATGCCTGGCCGGCGTAGAGAAGCCCGGATATTTCACAGCAACTTAATGAAACCATACCGACAACAAGAGGCAGTAGTCAACCTGGCTCTAAACATGCCTGAGGAAGTCGAGGCAGACTTTCCTGCGGTCGGTAACGAGCCAGGAGGTGAGTCTCTCCAGCGAATGCTGGAGAGAGTAGAACGCGAGACGGAGTTAGATCCAACACAGGTAGCCGAACTCCGCGCGTTGGTTAATGAGTTTCGTGACTGTTTTGCGGATAAACCGGGGAGAACTAGCCTAGTTGAGCATGACATCGAGTTAACGACCGATACTCCGATCCGTTCCAGACATTATCGCGTCTGTCCTAGGCAGAGAGAAATCCTAGATCAGGAAATAAAGCGAATGCTGGAGCTGGGGGTTATCGTACCAGCGGAGAGCGACTACACCTCCCCGGTAATCCTGGTAGAAACTCCTGGGAAAAGTCCTAGACCCTGTGTGGACTATCGAAAACTAAACGCCATAACGCGGGACCAGACGTACCCAATCCATAATATTGAGGAAAGAGTCGAACAGGTAAGCAGCGCAAGGTTTCTGTCAACTTTAGACTTAACTAGAGGTTACTGGCAAGTCCCCCTAACGGAGCGGGAAAGCCAGTACGCGTCTTTCATCACCCCGATGGGAACTTTTCGGCCAGTAGTGTTGAGTTTTGGCTTAAAAAACGCGCCATTTTGCTTCTCCCATCTCATGAACCGGGTATAGACGTTTCCACTGTTTACAAAATCACAGTCCACACGTGTTAAATCACAGTCCAGAACGCGCACGTTCGTCGCTTCGGAAAGCGAGCAAATCACGCGCCATACGCACGAACACTGAAAATGGAACCTGCCAAGTGCCCTTTTTTGGAAAGGTCTATTGCAGGGGCTGGAAACTTTTGCTCTTCCTTACCTCGATGACATTGCCGTGTTTTCTGAGAGTTGGGAGGAGCACGTGGCAAATCTAAAGGAGGTTTTGAATCGCCTGCGCGACGCCGGATTGACCATAAAAGCGGAAAAATGTCAGCTAGGCCGAGCCGAAGTTAACTACCTGGGACATATCGTAGGAAGAGGATACCGTCGGCCGTCTGAGCTCAAAATCGCCGCTGTAGAAGAGTACCCGAGGCCAGTAACCAAGACGGACATAAGATCCTTTTTTGGGTTTCACGGGATACTACCAACACTACATCCGAGGCTATTCCCAGATCGCTAGCCCGCTGACAGACGCTCTTCGAAAATCTGAACCTTTGCGGGTGGTGTGGAGTGATGCGAAAGAAAACGCCTTTCGTTCACTCCAGAGACAACTGTTGAGCCAGCCGATTCTTCGGTCGCCGGATTACAGCCGTCCTTTCATAGTGCAGTGTGACGCGGGCGACCGGGGCATGGGGGCCGTGTTAAGCCAGAGGGAGGACGATGGGAAGGAGCACCCTGTCTTATACGTTAGCCGAAAACTTTCTACCAGAGAAGAAGCCTACAGCGCCTCGGAAAAGGAGTGTGCATGCCTGGTTTGGGCGGCCGGAAAGTTGGATTGCTATCTGGCAGGTACACGTTTCACTTTCGAGACAGACCACTGCCCACTCACGTGGCTCCAAAACATGTCCGCAAAGAATGGGCGTCTTCTGAGATGGAGCTTAGCTTTACAGCATTATAATTTTGAAGTAAAGTACCGAAAAGGCAAGCTAAACGGAAATGCCGATGGGCTTAGCAGAGGCTTTGTCGCGTAGGTTGAAATTCTTGATAATGCTGCCTTTTTTTTTTCTTTTTTTTTTGCGTGTGTAATATAGTTCCGTTATGATACGAACCTGGAGCGCGAACTGTTTGTATTATTGGTTTCGGAAAAGGGTTATCGCGTCTATGGGAGTGTCACTTGTGTTATGTATTTAGGAACTGTATGGTTCGATGTCAGCCTGATTTTGATGAAAAGCATCATCATATGACTTTCCTTGGGAACAAAATTGAATGAGTTAATCGCCGGCTTTCAGAGGCGGTATGTTCTTCTTGATCTTTACATTTGGTTGCGTGGTGTATATTTTCTAGATATTTTGACGTATCAGTTACGGGGTAGATTGTATCCACTTTAGTGGTCTTAATTATTGGTTTTCGCTACCTGGTAAATTTCACTGGGAGAGTGTTGGGCACTGGCTGGGGTTACGGCTTCGGCTTTTTGTGGGTTCTGTTATGCCTTCGCCAGGTCTTCCCCCAAGTCTGCTCCACCGGGGCAGTTCCTCGTTGGCCGAGCTAGACAACGGAGGAAGCGGAACTTCCTGGACTCTTCGGAGAGCAGCGGTGACTGCAACCCCTTCGAGTCCACTACCTGGCGGCGGAGGAGCTGTTACGTTCGGCGACCGGCCGCCTGAGCCTTTGTTGACAGAACGCGTCACCTGGCGCCGTATTGACGCCGCCACGCCTGGGAGCGGAGCTGAGCCGGACTCTTCTTTGGCAGCGGGGGTCAGTCGATCCAGGAACCAGGTGCTTTGCCGGGAGAGGATTCCGGGTAACGACGCCGGCGGCGGGACTTCCGGGCGAGTTCGTTCGGTTCGAGAATTCGTCTGGCGCCCTTGCGGATTATCCCGCAAAAAACTTTCCTGTCCCACGACGCCGCCTAATGAGGGGATCATCATCAAGGTCAACGTCTCACGGGCTGACAGCGGACTCTTTGTCACCGACTCCTGGCGCGGCTTATCGAGGGCGAGAGTTCCTCGGCGCCGGAACGCGAAGCCCGTCCGCCACTGCAGTGTGTGCGTGTGTGCGTGCGTGCTCGAGGGGATGAGTGGGGGCGGGGCCTGTACATGACGTTCGTTGGCAGTTCAACCATCATTGGCTGCCAACCGCTGGAGCACTGACAGCGACCCTATAAAAAGAGCAACCAAGAGGTCGCAATGTGTGCTCTCGGACGTTGGAGAAACTTCTGCAAATATGTAATTAAACAGAGTTTATCGTGAGTTACCCTCCCGTATCCTGATGTCCCTGCCCGGAGACGGCCTGCGATTCCTGTCCTGACCTGGCCCTGCCTGAGGCACCCTGGGGAACAACCACGGTCGCAACAATGGTCGTACTCACCTGGGCTTGTTCAGCTCAGCTTGCCCACGAACTGGCAATAAATTAGAAGTCCCGTAGCACAAAAAGTCTTGCACTCATTGGGCTGAATATTAGATCCAGCGATTCGTTACAGTATAAAACGTCGAATGAACCACTATTTACGGCGATACACGTATTTATTTCGCACTAAGGCTTGAAAAGGCACCGAGCTCGTATGAGCCGCTACTGATCGCACTACCCCTCTTCTCCTTTAAAAATAACGCAGGATCAAGTTGCATTCACTCAAAACCTTGAGTAGACAGAGACATGGGCAAGCTGGTTTTTCATGCCTGGGTGAAAGAGCGGACAAGAGCAACACACAGACAACCGGCACACAAAAAAACTTTGAAATGGTTGACCCACTACACGCTGTATAAATATCCACAAAACCTCCAATTAAAAAACAGACATTTACTGCGCTTATTAACAACGGTTTGTATTTCTTCTTTCTCCGATATACTTCTTCTTTCTGTTAAATCAAACATCAGAAAAATGGAACGGTGAAGTTTATGAAGAATAAAAAAGAATAAGAATTAATAAGAAATATTACGCTTATAATAAACAAACTAAAAATAAAACCGTTGTTCCTTTCTTTTTGTTGCTAGATAGTCCATTTCTTTCTGTTCTAATGCTAGAGAGGGGGCGCTGACACAGGCTTCTTCTAACCTAGCTATCTCCTCAGCTTCAATAGTTTCCCTCTATCGCTGGTCGCCACTCCTGCTGATGACAGTGCAGTTGGTCATAATCCCCGAGCAAACGCAGTCTCTGCAATGGATCTCCGGGTGTCCGGAAGTGACTTTGTGGATGGTGTATTAATGTTCAAGCAATCTGTCGTTGAGACATGTGCCGCTTTGCTCTATATGCTGCTTTCCAGACGACAGGGGCATTAAATACACCACTCCTTTTGTACACGGAACAAATCGGTTCTGATGTTTTTTTTCATACAACTTAATACCCGGTTTCAGGAAGAAGAAGAGATCACCTTTCTGCATAAACTGGAAAGCTTGAGCAGAGCAAAGAACAACACATCGATTTTTATGCGGTTGAGAATCTTCTTTAGACCGTGAGAGGTATTGTGGATGTATGGCATACGTCAGGCCTTTAGGTTTTTCTGAGTGCCTTCCGTTGAGTTACTTCCACCTTCTTGATGGTCTTGAAGGGTATCTCCGCCACAGAGGTTAAGAAAGGAATCGGGTATCCCCGTGCTTGCAGCCTTGCAATTTGTGCCTCAAAGCTTATTTTTACTGAATGCAGACATGAATTAGAAAAAGACTGTGCAATGCACTAGTTCACTATGCTCATTTTACTAACATAAAATGCGCCGATTGGTACGGGAGGAGTGGTTTTATACCTTTTGGCTCGTAGTACCAACTACTGTAATGTGATGACATAAATGGGCAAAGGTCTAGGTATCGTATAGACGCCTCTACCGGAAGCTCATGTGTTATATCCAGCGGCTCTAGGCAGTCATTAAACTGGATACCACGTTGAACACCACACTTAAAAAACTATTTTCATCAGTGTCCATGAAAATCAAAAAGTCATCTACGAACCGAAATACCTTCACAACTTTTAAGAGTCTAAGCCCCGTTGTAGGATTTTCTCTTGATGCGCCAGTTAAAGATCACTATGTCGCGGCGCTATCCATGATCCATTGCATACACCTTGCTTTTGCCGGTATGTTTTACCATCCAAATTGGCAAAGGTAGATTTTAGATATAAAGTAAGCAATTAAAAAAAATCACTTTGGGACATTGCTCACGCATTCTGAAATGTGATGGCGCCAAAGGCATCTATGCAGTCTCCAATGCACATCAACATTCCTTCTAGAGGTAAGTAACAAAAAAGGTCTTTAATGTCTATGGAATGTGCCTGGAAGGCTTTGTCAATATATTTTTTTTAACTTATTGCCTCATTTGAGATTTTGACCAAGTATGAGATGTCGATTAATAATATATTCAGTTTTTTTTGTAAAAATAATGCTACAGATTTTTGCTTGTTTACTCTTTCTGCTACGATTACTCGTAACGGCCAGTAATCGTACGAGTAATCGTTTCAGAAATAGGGACCTGGCGAAAGTCTGTAGCATTATTTTTACAAGAAAAACTGAGTCTATTACTAGTTGACGACCGACACTATTCAGAAAATGTAATGAGGTAATCATGAAAAAGAGTTAGGGCGTCTCCAATGCACATCAACATTCCTTCTAGAGGTAAGTAACAAAAAAGGTCTTTAATGTCTATGGAATGTGCCTGGAAGGCTTTGTCAATATATTTTTTTTAACTTATTGCCTCATTTGAGATTTTGACCAAGTATGAGATGTCGATTAATAATATATTCAGTTTTTTTTGTAAAAATAATGCTACAGATTTTTGCTTGTTTACTCTTTCTGCTACGATTACTCGTAACGGCCAGTAATCGTACGAGTAATCGTTTCAGAAATAGGGACCTGGCGAAAGTCTGTAGCATTATTTTTACAAGAAAAACTGAGTCTATTACTAGTTGACGACCGACACTATTCAGAAAATGTAATGAGGTAATCATGAAAAAGAGTTAGGGCGCAGGCGAACTGGTGTCGGTTTACCATTTCTTTAGACCACCTGAGACGGGGTGGAAGAAACAGCGTGGCTGCGAGGTCAAGGCGTGTCCCCTTGGTGCCATTGTGTGGAGTGTGTTCTTTCTGTTGACGATTTTGGGTTTAGGATGTATAGAAGGAGGGAACAGTGAATAAAGTGGTTAGCTGTGTTTGAGACATCGTAGTGTTTCTTCCACCCAGTCTCAGGAGGTCTAAAAACTGGTAATCATGTTTTTTATAGCACAATGACAAAGCCTTTAAGGCACTTTCCAAATAAATCAAAGACCTTTATTATGAATACCTCAAGAAGGAATGTTAATCTGATTGAAGACTGCATTGATGCCTTTGGCGTCATCGCATTTCAGAATGCGTCAGGGCTGTCCCAAAGTGTTTCTTTTTTTCTTTTGAATTGCTTACTGTATATCTAAAATCTAATTGTGCCAATTGGGATGGTAAAACTTACCGGCAAAAAAGGGTGTATGCATTAAATTATGCATAGCGCCGCGACTTAGTGACCTTTACCTCGCGCTTCAAGACAAAATCTTGCAACGGGGCTTAGACGCTTCCAAATTTGTAAAGGTATTTCCGTTTGTAGATGGGTCATTTCAGATAAGATCCACCAATGGGTAGCTGGTCCACATTTTTATATCAACTACTGTTTGTATATGCCATTGTATAGTGTCTAGTATAAACGAATCCATACTTAGTTTTGACCAGAAAAAAACTTGGTGACACAAAACATTGTAAGGCATGAAAGTTGCATTAACGCGCACTGATGGAGGGGGCGCGTTTGAAAGTAAATAACTAAAAAGATAAAATTAAGAGAATTTCAATACTTTTTAAAAGCAAACTATGGGTACAGCTTGTTTGTAATATATTGAAATAATCTTTATTTAAAGTATATTTATTTTCTAAAAATTGCCCAACCTGCCTGCTCGAGCGACAAACGACAAAATGTGGAGGCCTGCATCTCATGAAATAATTTAATCACCATCATATACCTATCAGATAGTATTCTACTTAAATATGGCTATTATTTAAAATATATATTAGGTATTTGAGTGATACGATAGCCGTGATATATTTAGGCAAACATGGGAAAAAATCAAACAACGAAACTACCTACGCGAAAAAAAAAGAACACCTTTGATTTTTTTTTAGTTTGAGTACTCATTCATACTTTAGCTCGACATTCCTTTCTATTAAGAACATGTTGCATTATTTAATTGAGAAAGAAGACATAACTCCCCAAAGTAGTGTTCTTTTTAAAAGCCTACACTTAGCAGTGCTCTATACGAGAATTGAATCTGAGTTCAAGTTTCAGGAAACCAAGACACATCTTTCATATATTTTTATTGAGATGAAGTGACTGACAACTAGAGCAAGCGGTCACACAGTAAAAGTGAGGGGAAACTATTACAGCATTTTACATACAGCGTACAAAAAGGTATCATATATTATAGAGAAGTGATTCGAGAAAGGATGACCCAGTGTGAAGTTTTACTTTCCGGTATATATTATATTTAGAATAATCAAAATAACTGTGCTTCCACACACAACGGTACAAATAGAATACTAAAATTGATTAGGTTAGCTATGTGTTTCCGGGGACAAACCATTTCAGGTGAGGGGTGCCACCGCGCCGGACTCTAAAACCGGAATGAAAAATCCATCAATGTAACCCTGTTTGGCAGTCGATCTTTTCTAGTGGACACCTGACTGAGCCTGACTGTACGTCAAGCACGTCTGATTGGCCAACAAATTGCTCTGACCGACTGTCAAACTCCAGTCAGACTCCGCTTGTCGGCTTTCTAATGGTTTCCTAGTGCAGTCGGCCGCCGCGAAATGGCGTCAAGATTTCTTCGTGGCGATTCTGATTGTACATCGATTGTCTCTGACTGTACGTGAAAAAGCTTTGACGTGCAGACAGACGTACGGTTAAAGGACGTAAAGTTCGTCGGATACCACTATTTCGTCAAATTTATGGATACGAAAAATAATATATGCACGAGAAAACGATTTCGAAACGTGAGCGCATAAAACCGCAGATGTTAGAGATATGACATGCAGGGCACCCGACAACCCTGATCAGAAGCCCGCCGAAAAGCCGAACATGCCGTGCACGCCAAACGGGACACTTTCTGCTTTCGCTTCGGCCATATAAGCTTCGCCGAGCTTCCATGAACGATTGCTCTCAACTCGTTTTGTTTTCGTGTTTGTGCCACCCTTTCGATTCTGCCCGGGCTCTACAATGTTTTTGGCGACATGATGGCGCTTAAGACAAGGACAAAAGGGGAGACTAGACAACGCCACTTCAACTGTTTATTTTTGAAAAAGGGGGGGAACATAAATACACTCAAACCGCTTCACCTCAGCCAATCCCAGGCCTCACCGTCGCCCGCAAAAACGCTATCTCCTTGTCTAACAAGTCAATGAAGGCAACGCTGACACATTGTGCTCCTGACTGTATTATCAAGTCTGCTTCTATTATTTCTCTGACCGTTTTATCTTTGTGTCTGGATAGAATCGCGCACGTGCTGAACAAGGGCTTGCACCCACAATCGTGACAATGAACTGAAAGATGACCGTCACGGTGATTATTAACATTCAAATTGTGCTCTCGTAACCTATCATGTTCCCCCCCTTTTTCACGCACGAACAAAGGGAGGGTTGTACGACGCGAAAGTACTCTACATGGCAGGTGAGTAGAACTTAAGTACGGCGATTCATGTACGAGTGCTTTGCATAAAATGCCGAAGGCATCTTATGCAAGCAAAGCATTTTAGGCATATGCAACTGAAGCATTCTTTAGAGCGATGCACTCATTGTCGGAACCTCGCGCTGCAATACTGCAATGCTCTTGACTCGGTCCGAGAGGTTTAGACTAGAAAGTTTATACCTTTCTATCTGGTGTGGGCTATTGGCCTTACCGCTGTGTCGCGGCTCAATCTTATTGTTTCACGAAGAGCGCAGACAAAAAGCATCCGCGAGCGTAGTTCAGATATGTCTGCTGCTCGCTTTCGTCCTTGGAATCCAGGGCTGTCTGTCGTATCATGCATGCTTGCTCTCTAGCTCCAACGGAGTCGCATGCGTTTTGTGAATTAAAGTGTATAAGGCCGTCCCGAAAGGTTCAGACATCGGGGGCGTTTCTCTAAACCATGCATGCTTTGCGTGCATGTGGGCCCGTTTGTAAACGAATGTCCCCGTTCAAAAATGGCTGATCGGAGCGGTTCCAGTACGGATCCGCGCGGTTCTAAACTTGTGGAAAGTTCCGATCCGCGCGATTCTGGGCGTAACCAGTTGGATCCAGTGAGACGCAACACACTGGAATCGCGCGGTGATGGGTGGATCCGATCCGCTCCCCTTGTTCCAGTAGTGTCCGCTCCCAGTCAGCGGGCGCGCACATACGTGACTGGAGGAGAAAGGGAGGGGTTTGGGGGGGGGGGGGGGGGGGGGTCGGATGGGAACTTAGGCGGTCTCTCGCAGGTCACGTGCTAGGGACAGGCGCATCCGCTACGCAAGCGCTGCGAGCGGGCGTTCTCCGTGCGCGCGCCTGGCTTTGTCTGTTGCAGTCGGCGGCAGCGCTCTGAGAGTTTAGTTTCTTCTTCGCTATCGTCGGACTGTCGGTCGGCGCACGCCCGGCGGCGACGTTGGCGCTGCGGGCGCACAGATACTGACGCGCCCATCATTGCCCTGGATGGATACCCACTGACCTCGGCTTTGAATCTTTATATAGTGTGAAGCTGCCGACCCATTGCAGTTTGGCTCGGCATCTGGATGCGCTGGTGTGCTTGGTGACAATACTTGGACAACTGGATACCGCTTGCCCGCCGGAACTTTCCGATGCACTCAACACTGGATACTGTGCTTGTGCGTGCTGTGTGTGTGTTCTCTGCATCGTGTATGGTGACGACGCCTGGACGACCGTGTGCGCCGCCGGAATTGCTGCTGCGCTCACCACTGGACTCTACAAAAGAATTTCGGGCTCTGCCCTTAGCCGTTACAACCGAGAGATCGTCGCAATTTCAGACCCAGTCCGCCTGGGTCTGATATCGCGACGATCTCGCGTTTGCAACGGCTAAGGGCATAGCACGAAATTCTTTTGTAGAGTCCAGTGGTGAGCGCAGCGGGAATTCCAGCGGTGCACCGCCGCGGTCTAAAATTGGGACTGGAAATGCGCGGTTCCTGGCTGGATACAAACTGGTGCCCCAATTTTGGGTCTAGGCTGAACCGGCATTTTTCATTCCGGCCTGTATCTGACATTTTTGTACGGGTCCTTTTTACCTTAAAAACGCAAATTTGGAAGGTACATTCCATCAAAGACCACCACATACTTAATTTGGGACATTCCATCAGTGGCAGTCAGACGTCATCTGATGGACCATCAGGGCACGTTCCACTAGGGCTGCTGACTGGCAGTCAGTGTCCCAAATTACGTATCTTGATGGAATTTTCAATAGGGGAGCTTCGATACTCTCGGTGGACGAATAGATCGTGGCAGGCCGAGATCTTTATCCTGCTCGACGATACCCAGGCAGCACACGATGTTAGGGTGATATTCGCCTCGGGTCGGGAAAGTCGTCCAAGTATTGACGATTTTTATGTTGTATGGGGAAAATTGTGCCGGTACCATTTTGATTCTCCCGATGTCGACAGGATATATGTTATATTGCGGCGACGCAACCATAATATATATGGTACACGAACCATGTCTTTCCCTGAATATTGTTTCTGAATCGGCAATAACTGCGCAGTGTTAGGCATTTTCGGCCGATTCGAAAATGATATTAAAAGAAAGCCGATACCATTTTGACACAACCAATGTCCAGAGAATTTGTGTTATATTTCACCGGAGCGATCCTGATATATAAGGTACGTAAACCGGGTAACCTTCGCACGTTTGACACGACTGTTTATTTTTCTTTCCTCCCAAAAAGATAACTTGGAAAGGGAGAGGGGGAGGGAGGGGACGACGCGAGCGAGAGAGGAGGCATAATAATAGGAAGAGTTAACCCAACCTTTTCTAGTTCAACGAATTCCAAAATGCCTGAGATATTTCATGAGCTTCAGGTAGATAGGTATATACCATTTCTACACCTCGGGCTGTTTCTGGTGAAAGGCGTGACGGCGATTGAAGCCCTTTTGCTGGCGTCTTCGGGCCTCCCCGTCTTTTCTTTTGAAGTCCCGTCGTGATGGCCACCCGGGCTGCAACGTCTCTGGCATCTTCGCTACCTTTGTCTGCAACCGTCGGCCCATTAGCAGTTGGGCGGGGCTGTAGCCGGTCACTCCACGAGTGTCTCGACACACAAGGAGGGCCATGTGCGGGTCGCTTGACTTGTAGAACAACTCCTACATGGTCCGCACCATACGCTCCGCTTCTCAATTCGTCTGTGGGTAGCGTGGGGTGCTCGTGACGTGGTGGAAACCGTAGCTCTGGGCGAACTCGGCAAACTTTCTCGAAGAGAACTGCGGCCCATTGTACGATACCAGCACGTCGGGGATCCCAAACCGGACTAATGTGCTCTTGACTGCTGCGACGACGGACGTTAACGTCATCGACGTCAAACTGTTGACCCCTGGGAAGCGGGAGTAATAGTCCAAGACGAGCACTTAGTGTCTCTCCTAAAGCTCGAACAGATCCGCACCGATTCTCTGCCACGGACGACTGGGAATCGGTGTGCTGATGAGTGGCTCGAAGCGCTGTACTCTTGTTTGGGCGCACCGCTCGCAGGATGCCACAAGTTGCTCTATTTCGCTGTTTAGAGTAGGCCACCAAACTGCGTCCCTTGCTCTTGCCTTGCAGCGTCCGATACCCTGATGGCCTTCATGTGTCAGCTACAGAATCTCGTGTCGCAGCGAGCGCGGAATAAAGATGTGGCGGTTTTTGAGTAATAAGCCATTGCACGCGGTGATGCTCGCATGTTCCTTCCAGTACTCTTGTGGATGCACAGGAACTCTGAACACATGTTCTGACTACCCATTTTCACAGAAGCGTTGCAAGCCCGAGCAGATGCCGTCTTCCGCTTGGTGCTTCCGTAGGGCTTCCAGGCGGGATGTCACGAAATCAGTGGCTGCTAAAACCACTTCCCCGACGAAGAGTTCTATTGAGTCCACCCGAAGTTGGCAGTGCTGATCCAGTTTCTGCACCGGGGCCCTTGACAGGGTGTCCGCCGTAGCTAAAAGTTTGCCGGGGACATAAAGAACGGTGAAGTGGTAGAGCATGAGGCGGATGCATAGTCGCTGAATTCAAGGTGGCATCAGATCCAACTCCGCAGATCCGAAGAGCGCGACGAGAGGGAGGTGATCCGTTTCGACTTGGGAGTCGATGCCTCTCAAAAACTGGTCGAGGCGCTTGACCGCCCACGTTATGTCCAGGGCTTCTTTTTCGGTCTGGCTGTAGCGAGTTTTGTTGGTCGTTAGAGCCCTTGATACATAGGACACTGCCCGTCTCTCGCCGGAGGGCTGATCTTGAAGCATGACGGCCCCGAGTGCGTAAGAGCTTGCATCAGCTGAAACTACTGTTGGGTAGGACGTTTCATACTTGGCCAAGCAGATATGAGAGCTAAGCATGCTCTTTAGCTTCTCAAAGGTGGCTTGCTTGCTTGGTCCCCAGTACCACGAGTTGCGTTGTTGCAGCAGTTCTCTGATCGGCGCCGTGACGTCCGAGAGGTGTGGGATAAAGCGCCACACGTGGTTCGCCATTGCCGTCAGTCTCCGTACCCCACTGACGTCCGACGATATCGGCAACTTCTGCAGGGCCTCGATCTTTTCGGGGTCCGGGCTGATTCCCCTCGCGCTGACGAACACGCCGAGAAACTTGACTTCTGAGGCAGCGAAACTGCGCTTTTTCTTGTTCAGCTTGACGACTGCCTCGTCGAGCCTTTGCATCACTTGCTGGAGTCGATGATCGTGCTCGCCCTTTGATGCGCGGAAGACGAGAATGTTGTCGATCATGCTCACAACTCCGTCTAATCACTTTAGAAGGCGACTCATCAGACGCTCGAAGTATTCTGGTGCTGAACAGATGCCAAAAGGCAGCCTGCGGAAACAGAACTTTCCCATCGGGGTTATGAACGACGTCAGCTCATGACGTTTTTCGGAAAGCCTCACTTGGTGGAGGCTTGCAGTGGCGTCCAGCTTCGAGAAAACCTTCGCTTGCCCAAGACATTCGTCCAAGAATGTTTTCAACTGAAGGTAAAATGTGATGCTCCCTCAGCATGACTTCGTTGAGGCGTGTGAGGTCTATACAGATGCGGTAGCCTGTTCCTGTCTTCGGAACGATGACCATGCCCGCGCACCAGTCTGTGGGGCGGTCAACCTTGCGGATGACTCCTTCAGACTCTAGCTTCTGGAGCTCACCACGAACGACGTCGGGCAGCGGGATCGGGACCCTCCTCGGCACGCTTAGAGCGAAGGGCTTGGCACCAGGTCAAAGCCGGATGACGCACTCCTCCTTTAGCTCCCCCACACCGTCGAAAAGCCTGTCTCTCCGCAGCACCACTGGTGTTTCCTCATAGTCGACAAACTGAATGACGCCCAGCGCTTGCATTGCTGGGAAGCCGAGAAGAGGGGGGTGTTGTGAAGGCATGACGTAAATATCCTACACGGTCGACTTGTCCCTCCATTGCAGCGTTGCGGGGAACGTGTCCAGTACTTTCAGGGGGTGGTTTCCGGGGCCCGTGAGCTCGCCTTCTTGTGCACGAAGCTTATTCGGTACTCCATGGAATGAACTCGACACCACGGTCACCGCTCCAGAGTCCGCTTTGAAGTTCACGTTGTGTCCGTTGACGGCCACGGTTGCGACCTTGGCTCTGATACGGGCGCCTGCCGCAACTCAACAGACCCGATGTTTTTTTTTTTTTCAGACGGCTTCGAATTTTTCAACTTTCTTGCACCACCTGCATCTTGCCACTTTTGCCGGACAGTCGGAGCGGGGGTGAGGTGACCTGCCGCAGAACCTGCAGCGTCCGTCGCTTGAGCAAAGCTTGGGAATCCTCGTTGCGCCTTCCCCCGCAAAGTCTGAACGCCGTCGTGACTTCGGAAGACGTTCTCGAACTTTTGCTTCTGAGACTACAATGCCAGGATTTGGTTCCTTCTGGAAAACTTCAGACCGGGCCTTCACGGCGTCTTCGTGAATACGGGCCTGAAGTCTTGCATCTTTGAGCGTGAGCCTTGGCGTGCGACATTGCTTGTCTACCAGCTTTGAGTCCAGAAGACCAACGACGAATCTATCGCGGATGAGGCGTTCTTCGACTTCCGCGGAGGCGTAATTTCACTTTTTGACGAGCGTACGTAGTGCAGTGTAAAAGTTGTCTACTGACTCGCCTTCAGCCTGGACGCGACGGTGGAAACGCATGCTTTTGTGGAATTTGTTGACCGGGTGGATGAACTGGTCGGTGAGCTTCGTCTTCACCGCTTGAAGAAAGCACCACTCGTCGCTTGTCAAGGCCAAAGTGTCCAGGAGTCGTCGAGCCTCACGGGAGCCCATGGCGTACAGCAATGTCCTGACTTGCACTTCGCCCGGCGCCTGGTAGAGCCCAGAAGCGTAGCAGTAGTCGTCAAACATGAAAACCTATTCCTTCCACTCGCCGGGTTTCGAAAAGTCGAACTTCAGAGGCGGCTGGATACCGGCGGCGACGAACTGCGTAGGCTTAGCGGCTTCGTCCGCCATGGCGGGCGTTGCAGCATGCGCCAGGTCGACGGCTCACTCGCTGCGTCGCTCCTCCAGGACATAGTTCACTTCTGACACCAAGTCTCGCGGGGAAGGAGCGACCAGCCACACCGGAGCCCGGAACCCAAGTGTTTTATTATCACTTTCCTTGAACTGAAGATAACCCTGAGCATGCGCGCTAGCATGAACGGAAGTACGCGTCGCCGCGGGGCACGCGAGTGAAAACATTTGTGTCATCACTACATGCCTCGTCTTTAACCCTTGGCTCCCACACTCTCCCCCCTCAAGGCCAGGACTTCGGGGGACTTTATGCGCCCCAGGGAGCCGCTGGGTTTCATGAGCGGCGGCTTTTGCTGTTGCCGGAGTGGCCACGTTGCAGCGTCCGAAAGCGGCGTAGGTGGTGGTGGGACCCTCGGCGTCAGTCTTTCTTGGTGCCAGCATCAGGTGGCTCTTCTAGCGAAGTCGGCAGACAATGCCGACCTGTCCATCGCTCGCTGTCCCACTCACCGCGATGCAGCAGGGGGCCTGCTCTAAGCTGGTCCGGCCGACGCGGACGGACCTGGCCCGTTCCGCTTAGAGGTCGCAGCGGGCTTGGAACTGCCCGCCTGAACCGTTCGTCAGGCCGAACAACTGTCAGCCACCCTGAGCACTTGGGAAAAAAAATCGGCCCGTCCTCCCTCCCGTTGGGCTCTCTGGGTTTTGCCATCTATGGCCGTCTTTCCAAGAAGCTATTCTGCGCAGAGCGAAGTGTTAAAACAGCACACAAGGAACGAATAATCTGCCGCAGATTGTGGCAGTGGCCATAGCCTCCACCAACACCCAGACATCAATTACAGCAAATTTCCAAATTAACTTACAAAAATATGGCATACAATATGCGCAGCGCCGGAACCTTGAGAGTACCACGTCCAAGAACTAATTACGGGCTTCAGATGATTCAGCACACACTTCCAATGGTATTGAACTTTTTTCAAAGAACAAGGTGTCTGCATTGAAAATTTAAATAAGAATAGATTGCGTGAAATATTATCCTCCTCATAACATACTTCTTGGTGGGGTGCATAAATGTTTTTTGTTGTTGTTGTTGTTTTGTTTCCAATGATGTAATTAAATCCCGCTGAACGATCTGCCTGTAGGGGGCAGGGGCTTCATCAAGCTGCAATTCTGCAGCTTTTTCTCCTGCCTCCATCGCCCATTTTGTGTTATGGGAGTAAATAAAATGAACTGAATTGAATTGAAAATTGCTTGCCGACGGGTTCGTGTACCATGCGGCTAACTCGGCGAAACCGAATTCCAGAACTCGCTCCTGGGTCGCCAGGAACAGGGGATTTCTCCGTGTCCTACCGCAACCTCATGTTAATCGTCTTAACTATCGCGACGACGGTAGTATCCTCTAAAGTCAGCGATGTGAACCGGGCAAGCGTCCTTGTTTGTATCTCGCCCAGTAAGCCTAGAAGTAAGACACGACGCTCGCGTCTTTATACCTCGGGTTCCCTTTTCACCTCGGAGCAAGCGATGCGGCGAAACCACTAGCTGCGTTGCTCATCGCGAGTGTTTCCTTCAGAACAGGTAACGATAGTGTAAAGCTAGTCCATTTTTTGCGCAAGCGAAGGGATGCAAAGCCTCTGGCGGGATGGCCATATTGGGGAGGAGATCGAACAGTCACGCCACAAGCGATACGCTTCAGCTGTGGGGACAACAAACCGAATTTTCTTGTTTGTTTTTGATCAAAGATATCAAAAATGAGGATTCGAAGGCCCCTCCTCGCGCGACCAAAGCACTGGTCAGAGCGAAGCGCTCGTGCACAGTCCGTGCTAGGCGAGCTTCAATTGCATTGTTATCCTTTGTTAATAAACATCGGACTGTGGGGACAACAAGCTCGATAAAGCGCACTCTATAGTTCGATCTCCTGCCCAATACCATACCCGCGTTCCGCAACGGCTACATATACCATGTGCTACTCGATCTAAGCGTCAACGTCTCGTTCTGTCCACATGCATACAAGCTCTAGGGACTGCTCGGTCCTTGAAGGGGTGGCAGCTCAGCGAGCAAGCCCGCTTCAACCGGTCACGCCTCAAGGCAAGCTGGACAGCTAAAAGCCACCTAAATGTCTATCGCCTCATCCCCGGCCAGGTCATGACGCGACATAACTTATTACAAGTCTTGCTGTCACTGCCACGACCGGCCAGAGTGAAGCGGAAAAATTATCATATAAATCGCCCTTGCCCTTTGTGGATTGTTGGGGTGACGCGAAGCCACTATCCGTATTGGCCCAGCAGTTACAAATCATAGTGCTCATTAACTCGCCTGCCAGCGTTCCCGGTGTCAACCGCGATTACCGCCAGTTTACCCGAAACGCGCTGACAATCTCGCCCGCCAGTGTTCCTAGTGTCGACGGCTATTCCCGCAGTCTTTCCAACACCCACTGGCAAAACACCATCTGCACCCCGGGCCTCGACAAGCGCTTACTTGCCTACCGCATCACCCCAAGCATAAATCCTAAATCTGCATTGAGTCCTGGCTGTTTTCCCTCCAGCCAGTCGTTTACCTTCCTTCCAGTGATAATGCCGTGCTTCTCCTCTGCCTCCGAAAACGACTTTCATATATCTTAACCGCGCTCCTCGTTCCCTGCCAACCACTATTCTGGGGTACCCGAGAAAGCGCGTCCGCAACCTCGTCCTTCGAGCCCTTTAGGTAACTGGAGTCGAGGAGACACCTGCTGAGCTCTGCTTTGAGACAAGTCGCCAAACGTCCAACATACTTTGTCTCAACGTGCATCGTTAGCGTTAGTGAACAACGCGCTCAACGACTCCGTGGGACTCCCTGGGGAGGACTAGAAGCAGAGGCATACCGAACAAGCCCCACTTTGGATGCGCCATTTTATGTGGGGTTCTTTATAGAGGTCGCTCTACTAATAATCGCCGCCCGATCGGTATGCCTTTCACTCGTCACCCAGGGACTGATATAACACAACGAGAAGACAACGAATGGGTTTAATGTACCTCCCGGTTGCCCATCATCGAGAGCCGGCAGTCCAGACTCGCCGACCCTTGTTGTCGCCCGTCGTTCAGAGCTCGCAGTCGGTGTCCGTGTCCAGGACTGCGGATCGCCCTTCCCACGCCAGCGCTGCGTAGACTGGCTGTCCCGGGCTATCACTGCCCGAGTCTCGCTGCGGAACTACCCCCGGGTCGTTGTGGCCTAGGTCAAATGGCCAGGGCTCGCCGTTTCCACTGGTCCGGACTTCGAACCTCGCTGGTGGACCGCTCCGGGGTTCGCCATGGGCCAGGTTAGGCAGCCCGGCTCCCACGTTCCTGCCCAGCTCCAGCCTTGGTCAGCACGTACTGTCTCGCGCCAGCTCGAGACTTCTCCGCCGACCGCCTGACACGTTCCCTCTGCCTCGTCTTTCACCCTCGGCTCCCACAACATAAGGGGCTTCGCGTAGCGAGCCAGAGTCAGTTTTCGCCCCAGCGTTCGACTCTGCTGTTACGCCGACTTCGACTCCCGCGAAGCTCTGCTTTCTTCTGTTCCCTTTCTATTTTGGGGCACAATTACCCCCATTAAACGTTTCAGTTTCCCCTGTTATTCTTTCTTTCACCTTGTCATTCCTGACATTTTGGTGGAGGTGCGTGGTACCGCAAGTGCCTGCAGCGCTCCCCTTCGAGTTTCCGCAGCGCAAGTTCGAACCCAAGCCCCCGAAAACCCAACCAAGACCAGACAGATATCCGGTTAAGTCGCCGGAATCTTGGCCTACCCCAGGAATTAGGACCCTTGTCACCCAAGACCAATCAAACAAAGGAGGACGAGTCGCAGACCCCGGCAGCTTCTGCCGTCGTATACCTGCCCGTCGCACCCCGGAATCCGACGCCTTTCCACAGGGAGATCCACGAGGACGTTGAGGATTGGCTACAACATTACGAACGAGTGGCCCGCCATACCCGATGGACCCCGGAGCAGTGCCTTCAGAATGTCTACTTCGCTCTGTAAGGCAAGGCACGCACCTGGTTCGAGAACCACGAAGCGTCGATTACTTCGTGGGAAGAATTCCAGTCCGAGCTGCGACGCACCTTTGCCAACCAGCAGCGACGAAAGCGTGCCGAAGAACTTCTCCAAACAAGACAGCAAGGGCGAAACGAGAGCATAAGAAGCTTCGTCGAAGACGTTCTCCGCCTCATAAGCCTGCGCCGGCCGAAACGCTCCTAAGAGAAAAAGTTGCGGGTCCTAATGCGGGGCGTGAAAGAAAACATCTTCGGGGGCCTCGTGCGGAGCCCGCCTACCACCGTCGAAGGTTTCATCACTGAGGTCAACAACATCGAACGTGCCCTTCACGCACAGGCCTCACACTACCAGAGACTTCCCGGCTTCGCTGCCCTCTCGCCGTCCAGCTGCAGCATTCCAGACATCCGCGACATCAACCGGGACGTCGTCCGAGAGAAAATCAAGAAGTGCCTGCCTGCTGCCCACCAGCCTGCTTCGCTGTCAATAGCAGCAGTTGTCCTCGAGGAAGTTCAGCGGGCATTCCCACCTGAGGCTCCTGCCAGCGCAGCAGTACCCTAGGAGCCTTCTCTGACCTACGCCGCGGTAGCTCGGAGACCGGCTCCAGCTCCCCGGGAGTATTCGACGCCATCTCGACGTGACCTACCAGAGCCGCAGACTTTCCGACGTCGGGAAGGGCAACCCCAGCTGGTCCGCACTGAACAACCGGCGCCTAGGAAGACAGATGTCTGGCGCAGGGCCGATCGACGACCGCTGTGTTATCAGTGCGGCGAGGCCGATTACGTCTACAGGAGGTGCCCGTACCGACCAACGGACCTGCGAGGCTTCGCGCCCAGCGACCCGTGACTCCGCCTTGGGAAGCGACCAAGAGACCCCGAGGAGTACAGAGCGCGACACAGTTAACGCGAACAAGCGATCGCCGGTTTTTCCGGTTTTTCTCTTAGGCACCAAGGGATGTCATCCAAGTTAATATCTCTACGGAAAGAGCTAATTTAATTCTATAATGTAAGCGAGAAAATTTCGTGCTCGCTAATACTATTGAGAAGTAAAATGCGGAAATCCGCCAATGTCGTGTTCGCGACCAATCTCCCCGGTGCCAACTCTACCGCGAGGTTCCCGTTCGCCTTCGCCTCAACGTGCGCTTTCGCCCTTCCGCCGCTCTCGTCGGGACAGCCTGTCCCCCCCCCCCCCCCTATCTCGTCGGGACAGCCTGTCTCCCCTAACTCGTCGGGAAAACTAAGTGCTTCAACGCCTTGAGATGGCGTTGCCGAAGACGACCGAAGCAATGAGCCCCCATGAACGACGGAGCGCTCCCACTCTTCCGCCGCAACGCATCACAACGAAGCCTCTGCGTCGGTGTCCAACAACTAAACGTTACTATAGACGGCCACGACGCATCGGCACTCGTGAACACCGGAGCAGACTACTCAATCTTGAGTGGGAGGCACTCTTGCCGCCTTCGAAAAATAACAACGCCGTGAATAGGCCGCAGATACAAACCGCTGGTGGACACCTCATTACGCCTGTCGGGAGGCGCACTGCTCGAGTCGAAATCCACGGGGAGACGTGCCCTATCAAGTTCGTCGTTCTACAAAACTGTGCGAGAGACATTATCCTCGGTATGAACTTTTTCTGCGAGTATGGCGCCGTCATTGATCTCGGAACAAACCGGCTAACGCTACGAAAACCTGCTCCACCCCCGGAGGAACCCAAAGCGACGTCATCCGCGGTCCGAGTTTTCGCAAACCACGTAAACTTACTACCGCGGTCGAGTGTTTTCGTACTCGTCGGGATCGATGAAGCTTCATGCGGCGAAGTTCTTTTCGAGGGAAGCCTCCAATTGCTCCTGGGAAGAGGAAAAGGCGTCGCAAGAGGAGTAGCTGAACTTAAAGATGGGCGGACTGCAGTCCTCGTGACGAACTTCCGAAATGAAACGGAACACCTCACGAAAGGTGCAGCAGTGGGCCGCGTCGAGGAACTTCGAAACGCCGCTGAAATCACCACGATTACTGACGAAACCTCGCCACCTCAGCAAGACAGTATGTCGCCAGCGCAGCTCGACATTGAGCCTGAGCTTCAGGGCCTGAAACAACGGCAGCTCATTAACCACCTCACCGAATACCGTGACTGCTTTGCGACGTCGTGGAAGGTACGCCAAACCGCCGTTGCAAAGCACCGCACCGTTACCGAGGACGACGCGCTCCCTGTGCATCGATCGCCGTACAGAGTCTCCGTTAAAGAAAGGAAGGTGATCCAGGAGCAAGTTCAAGAGTTGCTGAGAGACGACATAATCCAACCTTCAAGTAGTCCGTGGGCCTCTCCAGTCCTGCTGGTTAATAAGAAGGACAGAACGCTTAGGTTCTGCGTGGACTACAGGCAGCTGAACGCGGTGACGAAGAACGACGTCTACCTACTCCCTCGCATTGACGACACCCTAGACCGGCTGCGCAACTTTAATATTTCTCATCGATGGACCTGAAGAGAGGATACTTGCAGATTGAAGTCGACGAACAGGACCGAGAAAAGACAGCCTTTGTCACGCCGGGTGGACTGTACGATTTCAAGGTGATGCCCTTTGGACTATGCACGGTTCCAACAACGTTCCAGTGTGTTATGGTCACCGTACTGGAGGGGCTGAAGTGTCAGAGCTGTCTCGTCTACCTTGACGACGTCGTAGTATTTTCAACTGACTTCGACGAGCACTTGCGCCGACTCCGAGCTGTTCTCCAAGCCATACAGACCGCCGGAGGCAACCTCAAAGCGTCAAAGTGCCGGTTCGCATTTGGCGAACTAAAGTTCCTAGGCCACGTTTTTAGTAACGAAGGCTTCCGCCCGGACCCCGAGAAAGCTCGCGCCGCCGCGACATTTCCACCGCCGATAGACAAAAAGGCCGCGTGAAGATTACTCGTACTGTGTGCCTACTATCGACGCCAAGAAGTTCGAATGGGCCGAGGAGCAGCAGCAGACATTCGACGAGCTAAAGCGAAGACTCCAGACTCCTCCTGTTATTAGACACTTTTATCAGGATGCGGAAACCGAGATTCACGTGGACGCTAGTATTGCAGGACTCGGAGCGATACTGGTTCAAGTGCAAGATGGCACCAATCGAGTCATCGCCTACGCAAGTCGGACGCTGTCCAAATCGGAAAGAATTTACCCCACGACTGAAAAGGAATGTCTTGCGGTCGTCTGGGCAATCACGAAGTTCCGGCCGTACTTGTATGGGAACCCGTTGCGCGAAGTCACAGACCACCACTCGCTCTGCTGGCTTGCGAACCTCAAGGACCCTTCAGGACGCCTCGCTCGATGAAGTCTCCGACTGCAGGAGTTCAACATGACTATAGTCTACAAGTCAGGTTACAAGCACAGCGACGCCAGCTGCTTGTCCAGGGCCCGTGTCGAAACACCTTTTGGCAGCAGCGACGACAATGACGACGAGTGCTTCCTAGGAGCAGTGACCACCGACGACCCTGCACGACGTGCCTAGGAGCAGTGACCACCAACGACCTGGAACGAAACGATCCTGAGCTGCGCGCATTAATTCAGCAACTGTAAGGGCGCGGGAGTACCGTGCCCCGTGTTTTCACAATAACCCTGCCGACCTTCGCCATCCGACAAGGAGTACTCTACAAAGAGAACTTCGGGGACAGCAACTCGCCGTGGCTGCTGGTAATCCCGGCCGACCTTCGAGAGGAGGTCTTTCAAGCATGTCACGACGACGCGACGTCCGAACACCTTGGTTACAGCCGGACACTAGCCCGTATTCGTGACAAAAATTAAAAGTAGCGCTAAAGACGAGGACAAGCAGAAGACACAGACACGGACAGCGCCTGTCCGTGTCTGTGTCTTCTACTTGTCCTCTTCTTGAGCGCTACTTTTAATTTTCGTAATGTATAACCAACTAGCCTGTCACATGATTCTCGTATTCGTGGCAGCAGCGGCGGCGGGCGACAGTACGCAGGCTAATTCTGTTCCTGTATGCCCTTACAGTTATCTACGAGGCGCCCGATACCGTTTTCACACAGTCTGCGGCGAAAGAACCGCTGCGTCGCTGCCACTCTCGGCTGTGATTACTGTGACAGATATCGTCGAGTTGAAGCCTGCGGCCCCACCCACGACAAGCAACATCTACGCGGAACGATCCTGTCATAAAGGCGCCACGAGCACGGACTGGGCTATTCTGGCAGCAGCGGCGGCGGGCGACAGTACGCAGGCTAATTCTGTTCCTGTATGCCCTTACAGGTTGGTTGTCGTTGCTTACTTTGCTTACGACATTATTCGCTCTGTCGCTGCTGCTGCCTGTGGTGTCGTGCCGGTTTGAGCAAATTGTCACTTTGTAAATGGCTAAGCTGATATGTCTTAAATGTAAAGAAGAGATATCCGATGAGCAATCGATTTCATGTAGTGATTGCGGATATTCGTATCACCCCGGAAGTTGTTCGGGAATCTCTGAAGCGACACTAAGAACCAAAGGCGAGTCATATCGCAAAGCTTGGAAGTGCCCTACCTGTCGAGCTTCGAAAATGAAAGGCGGTGCGTCCAGTAAGCAAACACCCGATGACGGCATATGGACAATGTTGGCGTCCATGAACTCAAAACTAGATAACCTACTAAATCTGAAGGAAACAGTTGGAAACATTGAAGCGTCGGTCAACATGATGTCGGCACAATATGACGAAATACTGAAAACCGTCACGGAACATCAGAAAGAAATTAAAATTCTCAAATCTAAAGTTGAAGAAATCGAGAAGCGAGACGAAACGAGAGGACTCAGCCAGTTAAAGCTAGAGCTCCATGACCTTGAATGGAGAAGTAGGAAACTGAATTTGGAATTCCACGGTATTCCAAAAACTAAAGACGAAGATCTAATGAGCAAAGTAAACGAGATCGCGCCAGCGCTAGAAATGCCTGAGCTGACTGCAACTGACATCACAGCAATCCACCGACTGCCGTCAAAGCCCGACAAGATACCAGGTATTATTGTCAGGTTTGCCTCTCAGACAACAAGGGACGCGTGGTTGGACCGTAAAAAGGGACTAAGAGCCAGTGGAAAGAAAGTGTATATCAACGAGAACCTGACAAAACAAAACCGAGAACTGCTTGTCAAGGCAAAGAACTGGGCGAAAGGAAAAGGTTTCTTGTATGTGTGGCACAAAAATGGTAAAATCCTTGTTAGGCGCAGAGATGGTGATGATGCCTTTGTGGTCAGGAGTGATGAAGATCTGCAAAGCATTCCGACTTAGTTGTATTCTGATGCTTAGATTATAATGTTGTTCCCCAATAAACTCAAAATGGCTCTTTCAATGACAGAGAGTACTTCTTTTCAGCCACTACTTCCTGATGAAGTAACGAGTCTCCTCGAGAAAAAAATGTAGTTCACATTTAAAATGTTTTCATTTAAACGCGCAGTCCGCAGTTAACAAAAAAGCAGACCTTGAATATCTTTTTGATAGCTTCGGTGTTCTTTTTGATATCGTAATGCTTACCGAGACCTGGTATAAAGTTGACTCAGATATTTTTAGTTTACCATCCCACGATACGCATGTTTTAAATCGCACTTTAAAGCGAGGCGGAGGTTTGGCCATCTTGATTAGAAAGGGTATTGAATGTGAACTGCTAAGTGATTATTCCCTTATCACGAAAGATGTCGAAGCATTGTGCTTACGTAGTAATCAAAATATTTTCGCGGTTTTTTATCGCCCACCGGACGGTTGCATGTCATCTTTTTTTGCATTTCTTGAGTCTTTTTTGATGTTCACAAATGAAAGTCAATATAACGTCATTTGTGGGGGTGACTTTAATATTGATGTCTTCTGACAGCGTTTCTAAAAGGGAAATGGAGAGCGTAGTTAGCATGTACGGATGTGTCAACACGATAGTCAATCCAACAAGAGTAACCTTACAGTCCAAAACCATTTTAGATTTGTTTATAACTTATTTTCATACAGATCGATTGAACAGTGGAGTTATAAGTTGTGACTTGAGTAACCATCTTCCCATTTTCTTGTGTGTTGAGCTTAATATATCTCGAAAGCTAACGAAATGCGAACCTGCGATTTTCCAATGTATTGATAAAAATAGCCTCGATGCTTTTAGACGGGACATCGCAGCTGTAGATTGGAATACGCTGCTTGCGCAAGAAACGGTTGATGATGCCTATAATTTATTTTTAGAAGAATTTCTTAAGCTGTATAAACATCACTTTCCATATAAATCCGTGAAAATATCAAAAAAGATTCGTAAACCGTGGGTGACGTCCAGTTTGATAAAAAAAAATTCGTAAGAAGATATACTATATCAACGGTTCGTCAAGACACGCAACCCCGATGCTCTTAAGGAATTTAAGTCTTATCGGAACAGTTTAACTAAGGAACTAAGGAATGCCAAAAAATGTTATTATTCTTCCCTTTTCTCGTCGGCAAATGGTCGCACTGACGTAATATGGAAACATCTTGGTTGGATGGTTAAGGGGTCTCCTGTATCAAACAATATTGAAACATTGCAGTGAAAGGGTGTAAGTTTAACCGGCCGGGATTTGGCAAATGTGTTCAATGAATATTTTGTAAATATATCTAGTATTGCCGATACTAATGACTCCTGTAAATATATTTGTCAGAGAAACTGTAAATCTATATTTTTAGAGCCGATTGCTAGTTTAGAAATCACAAATGTGATTGTGCACTTAAAAAATAGCTGTAGCTGTGACGCCGATGGAATACAAATTCGCCCCATTAAGTATGTTGCTGACCTAATTGCTCCCGTGTTAACCTATATTTTTAATCTTTCTTTTGAGTCTTGTGTGTTTCCCAGAAGAATGCAAGTAGCAAAGGTCTCTGTACTGTATAAAAAAGGAGATAAAAATGACTTGGGCAACTATAGACCTATTTCTATATTGCCCGTATTTTCGAAGGTTTTGGAAAAGCTCCTCTATCGTCGTTTAGTAGACTTCTCGAACAAATGTGACCTTTTAACTTCCCCGCAATTTGGTTTCAGAAAAACCTGTTCAACAGAGACAGCTCTACTTAATCAAAAAGAATTTATTTTAGAAAATTTTGAAAATAAGAAATTAGTTTTAGGATTGTTCCTAGATTTTACAAAAGCGTTTGACTGTCTAAATCATGAAGTATTATTCAAAAAGCTTGAAATTTGCGGCATTCGTGGACATGCCCTACAGCTTTTAAAATCATACCTACGACATCGTGAGCAATATGTTAACATAAACGGTCACTTTTCTACTGTGGAATCCATTACGTCAGGGGTTCCACAAGGAAGCATATTGGGACCATTTCTTTTTAAATTATATATTAATGATATAATCAACGTAAATACTAAGGCGAAATTTGTAATTTATGCAGATGATACTACTATTTTTTTTTCTGCCGATACCTGTGATGAATTAATTGATATGGCGAACTTTACTCTATTAAATATAAAAGGCTGGGGGGATAGCAACTCACTCAAAATTAATATTAATAAGACGAAAGCAGTCATTTTTCGACCAAAAAATAAGTCTCCGGTTATATCGAAGGTTCTCCGCTTTGACTCGTCTCCCATCGAAATTGTTAGTTGTTTCAAAACACTTGGAGTGTTTTTTAGTGAGACAATGAGCTGGGATAATCATATAAACTATATTGTTCCAAAGCTTGCTCGGGTAGTTGGGATTGTAAATCGGTACCGATCTGTTTTACCAACGAGCGTTAAATTGTTGCTCTATAAATCACTATTCTATTCCCATTTAACGTATTGTCTTTTAGTCTGGGGCACATCAACTATGACTAATATAGAAAAACTGTTTTTGCTGCAGAAAAAAATATTGAGAGGAATATGTAATGTGCCATATAACTTTCATTCTGCCGATTTATTTAAGATTTGTAAAATAATTAACATTTATAAATTATATCAGTACAGACTCGCTACAAGTTTTAAAAGTGAAAAAATAAGGGGATTGTGTTTTCTGGAAAGACTTGCGTCGTTAAGGGAAATTTCCCCACATTATTCTACCCGCAACACAGATAAATGGAGGATGGTCACGCAACGAACAAACTATGGCTATCAAATGTTAAATTTCACACTCCCACATTTTCTAAATAGTCTTTGCACTGATAATATTGATTTTGATAGTTTCACTTTCAAGGACCTGCGCTTATATTTATGTACGTGATTTTTGTTTTCTGTCTATGTTTTGCACTTGGGTGAGGCTTGGTTTGTAGAAATGTCAACCGTAGAACTGCAACGGTTCCACTGTATACTTTGCCTTTTTTGTATTTTTTTCCGCGTGCTTGCTGCTGACCAGTGTAAGGGGCCCGAGGACCAGTCAAGCTGCCTACTGCAGCTTTTTTCCTTTGGGCCCCCCATCATTTGATGGAAATAAAGTTATTATTATTATTATTATTATTATTATTATTA
Source organism: Ixodes persulcatus (assembly GCA_013358835.2). Lineage (NCBI taxonomy): Eukaryota > Metazoa > Arthropoda > Arachnida > Ixodida > Ixodidae > Ixodes > Ixodes persulcatus. The sequence goes on from JABSTQ010003591.1 coordinate 30,389, forward strand.
TTACTGGCCCAATCTCCCCAAAACCGTCCACCTCTACACCCGATCCTGCCACGAGAGCCAGCGACGCAAGATGCCGCCAACAAAGCCGGCAGGTCTTCTCAGCCAATTCCTCCGCCAACTGCACCGTTCCAGCAAATCGGAGTGGATCTACTTGGTCCTTTCCCACTTTCGACCCCGGGAAACCGGTGGATAATCGTTGGCACAGGTTATCTCACGCGGTACGCAGAAACAAAAGCCCTTCCTTCAGGAACTGCTGTTGAATTCGCCAAGTTTTTCATCAAGTCCATTGTCCTCGGGCACGGCGCTCCCGATGTTCAGATTAGAGATTGCGGATCACCGTTCATGGCACAGCTGACCAAAGAAATCCTCCGGCTCAGTCACAGCAGACAACGTCGTACCACTGCTTACCACCCGCAGACCAACGAGCTGATGGAGCGGTTCAACAAGACAATCGCCGACATGATCTCCATGTACGTTGACGTGGAGCACAAGACATGGGACGAGGTGTTGCCGTTCGTCACATTTGCCTACAACACGGCCTTGCAAGAGACCACCGGGGTTTCACCCTTTCAACTCGTTCATGGTCACAAAATAACGACAATGCTAGACGCGATGTTACCCCATGCAACGGCTGTCGACGGAAGCGACGACGCCCAGGTGTTTGCCCAGACGTCGGATTAAAGCCCAACAACGTGTTGATTTCGGCCCCTACAACCTTCGTCGTCGGGACGTCCAGTTTCAGCCCGGAGACAGACTATGGGTCTGGACACCGATTCGCCGCTGTCGTCTCCGCGAGAAACTTCTAAAACGGTATTTCGGACCCTACAAGGTACAGTGCTAATCCCACTTGTCTATAACGCGCGAGCGTGCGGCTTTCTCCGGAAAGCGCTAGACTGGTGGCATTCGTGGAAACTAAGCTTGTCACGTGGCGCAACATGGAACGGCCCGCTCGAGGGGTGTCCTGCTTACTTTATCAGCTGGGACTACCCCGCTTCACTCATTCCGACTATCCTTGTTCGGACGTCTTTCGGAACTCGTGGTGTCATTGTCGGCGATCAGTGCTTTTCTCCTGTAGGATTCTCTCGACACTAGGCGCAGTCCTGTTGAATGCGTTCAATTGATGTACTTTTGTTTTTTTTGCATAGTAGCAAGCCATATACCAGCTTGATAAGCGATAGAAGTAAAGTGCTTTATGATATATTTTTGTTTTTTGATGACGACATCGTTGATAAGCCATCATGGTTTGGTTTTTTAATTGTTCGAGCAATGATGTTTGTAAAAAGCGTGCTAGCAGCCTTCCGCGTTCACCGCCTGCTGATAGAGTGGGCAGAACACCCCTCGAGCGGGCCGTTCCATGTTTCGCCACGTGACTAGCTTAGTTTCCGCGAATGCCACCAGTCTAGCGATCCCGGAGAAAGCCGCACACTCGCGCGTTATAGACAAGTGCGATTAGCACTGTACTTTGTCGACTTGGAGATCTGAACTACGAGGTGATGCCCGACGGAACATGAACATCATCACGCCGCCCACCACGACCTGAAGGCGTCCACGTCGTGCGCCTGAAGCCGTACTAGGCTCGATAGGACTGTGTATCTTATTTGTTCCAAATGACTCTTTAGTTTATCGTTCTTTTTATTTTGTTTTGTTCTGTGCTGCATCGGGGCGATGCACTTTTTTAAAGGGGGGCAGTAATGCCACGCGCGCAGCTGGCCCAGTAGGCAGCGCGCGCGTGGCCTAACTGTTATCGTGCCTGCATCCCACGCGAAAAGCCAGGGTTCGATTCCTGGGAGCGACGTGTCTTTTGTTTATCCCTGCAACTTAGTGTTCTGGGAAATTCGGGAATCCAGGTGCTTGTTCAAGGTCCGAATGTTCCACGCGTCCAACTTTCTGCGCCAATTATTCCAGAAGCCCACTTGTGTACATAATGGGCATTCACGTAGCGAGTGAGAGTCAGTTTTCGCCCCAGCGTTCGACTCTGCTGTCACGCCGACTTCGACGACCGCTACGCTTCTACTTGCTGCTGTTCCCTTGTTATTTTTGGGCAAATGTTCGCCCCCATAAACGTTTCAGTTTCCCCAGTTATTTTTTGTTTAACCTTGTCATTCGTGACAGAACCCAATATACAGTGTCGAAGATAGTCTCTTCGCGACGATCGGATGGAATCTGGCGTGGTGTGGGGCATGTGCTGAAGAGAGCTGCTTTTTTGCGCAAAATCAAAGCAATTGAACCAAGAACCAAAGTTTCTATTGCGTACCCAATCTCCGGACCCGAACCTATCAGCTATTTTTCGCGAAGACCCGGAACATAGTTGGGAAGGCATTTCGGAGAGTATTTCAACCGAAATAATCCTCAAAGAAAGTTGATTAATGAAAAAACGCTTAAGGTACAGGCGAGCTGGTGGATATTTACCATGTTGGAACTTAACCCGAGACTGGGGTAGAAATAGGAAACTTAAAAGTAGAAGGGACAGAGACAAGTGAAGAAGAGAACGTCTCAAACGCAGCTAAAAGATTTATTTAGTCCCACATCCTTATATACTCACAACCACAAGGTCACCCAAACACTCAACAAGCCCTTTTCAAAAACACAACACACCAAGACAAAAAAAAAGATAACAAGGCAATGGGACGCCCCCTCAAGCACTGCTACGAACAGAAGTAAACCCTCCACTTCTCCAAAAAGATTTTTTTTTTTCCCCTTTCTTTTCTTTTTCTCTTTGTGTGTCACTGACACTACAGCCACGAACAAAAACATGAGTACAAAGACCAACGATCTCCGCGAACACGAAAAGAACTGGGAAGAATATCTCCAACCCGGAACAACAAACACAACAAACAGATACTGATGGACTCACTCTACAAAGCGCAAAACCACTTCACCCTTAAAAAAAAAAAACAGAAAACTGTTTACAGTTCCAAAAATGCTTTAGCATTGTTCCCCAACTGTAACGATGCCTGACTTATACAATTACCGATTGATTTAATCCGAATGGTTTCCCTTACCAGTCTTTTACTGTCATTCACTTCTTTATGTATTATTTCAGTCTCTGACCACAAAGCAGTGCAATTGTTACATTCATTTGTGTGCTTAGCTATTTCAGAATTAGTTGCGTTAATCCTTACATTTCTCTTATGTTATGTTAGTCTGTCATTAACACACCTCGAAGTTTGCCCTACATAAGCAAAGCCACACGCCATCGGAATTTCATACACTACACTGTTTTTGCAAGCGATCGATTTTTCACGGTGACCTTTCCTGCACTCATGCATTTCAGTTTCAAAAGGAGTTAATCTACTTAGCCTGAAATCAGAACTAAAAACTGTTTCTACTCCAAACTGCTTAGCAGACGCCTTCAGGTAATGTGAAATTCCGTGGAAAATACGGGG